>JAKSZP010007152.1:0-55199 GCA_022478985.1 Massospora cicadina | reverse complement strand
TTATGATTAAAAAACCTACCTAAGTTAGTTTTGCTAATGCATATAAATTTGTGCTAAGCTTGGTTGAATTTGTTTAATATTTTATAAGATGATGTGTCACAGACTCTCTTTCCGCTTGGCATAACTTTTTGAGCAAAATTATATGGAAAACAAGAAAGTAATTTCAATTACCCGCCATAGCTTTACTCTGATGTCCTCAGATTCTCCGCTAGCTGCTCCAGTGTGGGGCAGCGGCAAAACTCCCCCCACCATTTTTTGTCCGCAGTAAAATGCACTTGGACTGGTTCATCCAGTCATTCCAAACCCATGGGATGATTTGCTCCTCCCAAGGATCTTGACGCCCACCTTGCTTATACCCAAGTGGTACCTTGCTGCTCCCTGGTGCTCCCCCAGAGCAACATGCACTACAGCCTAAGGGTTAAATATGGGAATCTCTTCCCATACCATGACCAAGCCATTATCAAAATGGCACAGATGGTGATGACACCCGCCAAATTCATAGATTTCTGCCCCTATAAGGGGTATTTTGATCTCAGCTTCACCTGTGAAGCCAATGCTACCACTGCAGCTACTGTGCCCCTGGTATTCCAGGGCACCCCTCTCCCCACAACTTGGACCTGGCTCCCAGCAGACACCACTTTGGTGGTCCAGTTTGCTGGTTTGCCCACCCACCTCCCCCTGAAGTACTTTACCAGGAGCTGATGGATGGTTTGGCAGCCTATGGCTCCAACCCCATCTTACAATTTGCAGTCCCAAATGGGGCCACATGCCTCGCTGGGCCTCAGGCATATGCCATGATCATCCCTAATTTAGTAAAATTATGGTGTCAATTCCCCCTCATGATGTCATTCCTTCTGCCCCTGACCATCTTTTTTGGGCCAGCGTCAAGGGTGGATGGGCGATTTGTCCATCCTGTTTTGAGTTGGACCACTTGAAATGCAAGTGCCCCTCCTTAGCTACTATTGATAGTTCATATTATTTGTCTGCCAACCTCCAATCCGCTGCCCACCCTGCACCAGCTCTGGTATGGGGTACAATCCTACCTCCTCCTCCCCCAAAACCTGATGCTGCAGCTTCACTTGCAGCCACCAATCAGCCTCCTCCTCACCCCAGTCCCCACACACAATTCCTCCAATCAAGTACTGGCTTAAAACCTGTTTGATCCCATGCTTCCTCCAGTGAAATATCCAAACCTCAACCGTATGCTGATTCCCCAATTCAATTCAACCAGAACCCCTGGGAGTTATTGACTGAAATTGACAAATCAGGTAATCTCATTGAAGAACCATCTCTGCAAATTGAGCAGTTCATTAATGCAGAATGGGATGCCAAGTACCCCAATGCTTATATGCCCCACAGCCAAATGCCAAATCATTTTACAGTGACCACCAGCTTGAAATTGAGCAGCTGCAACACCAGATTGTTGTCCCCTCCACAAAGCTGTTGCCAAATCAGTGGCAATGCTCACAGGAGGTATTCCCCCTCCTATTATCCCCTCAACACTCACCTCAAAGAGTAAAATCACAGTGAATCAATTACACAAAAATTTCAATGACGCTATCCAGAATGTGGTAACTGTAGCACAGAATCCTAAAGCTAAGATTACCCAAACCAATATTGCCATGCTCAGTAAACTCCCAGATGCCCACATTAAAGCTGAAAAAGCTTTAGCTGAATATATTTGCGCCATTTTCCTAGCTGGCTCTTGTCAGACATTCTCCTTCTCAACTTATGAGAAAGAATGTTGGAGGTACAAGTGCTCCCAAATCTGCTACCATGATTGGCCCATCTCCTGCTCAATCTTCAAATAGTATTGTGGTTATTAACGATATGAGTACCAATGGCGAAAAGACCTTGGCAGATTTTCGGTGGAATCCTAACTATCAGAAAAATATGAATTATAACCAAAATCAGCGTAATAAGGTAAGAACTGATAATAGGAATTCTCTGACTTCTCAGCCAAATTTGAGGTGTTTGTTACCACATGAATCTGACCACCTCCAAGGTGAGAAAATTTTACTTGCTGGTGATTGGATACAATTTGTCAAATCGTTACCACATGGGTCAGTTTTGCCTCAAAAAATTTATCTTTGATCTGATAGGCCAAAAGCCTATATTCCCTAATCTGGTTGACTCAGCTTTATAATACTTTAGCCTCAAATACCCATGGTCCCAAAATTTGAACTAGTTTAAATAGGTGATACTAGTATCGAGAAAAGGACTTTTTTTGGTTTTACCCCGCTTAAACAATAAAAAACATAAAAAATTTTAACAAAGCGTTATTTAATACTTTATTTATAAGTAAATTTCTCACTTTAACAAAAAATTTGTGGCATCCATCGGTGGATCCCACAAACTGGTGCTCACTACAGGGGATAACCCTGAATACTTTGATAAGTATTAAAGCAATAGAGGCTGTAAATGTGAGAAGCTCTTCTAAAATCGCGATTAGTTGCTCTTGAGAAGCAATTATCCAGCTCTTTCTCCCGTCTCAAAAAGCTAGAGCAACAGCCATTCAAATTACTTATAAAGGACAGATACACCCCGGGTGAAGGGAGCATTGCTTCCTTTTTGTACGTTTATAAAGCTGCGATGGATGGCGCCACTGATAAACATAAAGTTCGGTACATTCTTCCTTGTTTAAGCTGAAAAGCCCAAGAGTTGATCGTTCCTCACCTGGATCCTCAGCGCACTTGGCCAGATGTTAAGAAGGCCCTCTTGGTTGAATTTGGGTCCAAGCAGAGCTTATACAGGGAAAAACAGGCTTTCATGTGCCTTGCCATGTATGGGGATGAAACCCTCGTTAATTTTGCTGAACGTTTCTATCTCACTGCTCAAAGGCTGGCTACGTCTAACCTGCTTACCCTGGATGATTCTATCGCTGCCATATTAACAGGGTTAGCTTCAAAACCCTCTCTTGCTAGGCATATTATATCAGTGAAACGCCACTTTACAACCTTCCATGATACAAAAGAGGCATTGTTAGACATCGCCCATATTCCTTTAGGTGAGCTGCAGCCTATTGAACTGTTGGAAGTGAGGCCACCTGTGCCTATTCTCCCTGAAAAACCTGCCTCTTTGGTGCAACTTAAAACGGACATCTCTCATTTATGTAAAGCGGAAATCCCTACTGTGTTTTCTCTTCAGCTCAGCCAACAAGTGCGCGCCCTAAGGGTATATCCTCCAGAACTACTGGGGTTGTGAAAATGCCAGTTAAAGTGAAGCTAATTACCCAACCTCTTATGTCTGTCTCCCCTACTTCAATTTCAACCTTGCCCATGGTTGAGAATACCGCTGAGGCTGACTCTGAGGGGGGTTATGATGATGTTGGGTACTATTTATTGGGAGCTCCCGTGGAAATGGAGGTCCCTGATCGCCTAAATGCCAAAGTAGTAGATGAAACCACCATACCTGAGGATACCTACCTCCACCAAGTTATAGGTTGTATGGCAATGATTGACACAGCCAGCGATGCTGATCAGCTCCTATCGAGCTTAATTCGCCCTTTACAGCGAGGACATACCATGCAGTCTATTCTGGAGACTCACCCTGAGACCGCACGCAAATTTACCTCTACTTTTCATCTCAAGGAGGTCTTAGCGTTGTCAGCCAACTTTGGAAGCACACTTACCAAGGTTATAGTAGTTGTTCACAAAGTCCAGGTGATGGCTATCTTGGATACAGGTTCTCCAGTGAATGTAATCTCATCTCAGCTGATGAAAAAGATTAAATTGATGCCTGACTTGAATTATATCAAGGAGTTTGGAACTGCAGGCATAAACAACACCCGCGCCCTTGGCACTTATTCCTCTCTTCCCATACGCGTTAGGAAGCTTATCCTATCAGCCCCCGCTGTTGCCTTAGATAACTCCTATGATATGCTCATAGGTACTCAGTTTATGATCAAATATGAAGGCATCATCAACATGAAGCAAGGGTTCCTATCTTTAATGAACTACGAAGTTCCATTAGTCTTATCCAACAAAGAACTCATTAAGAATGACTACACCTGCCTGGTTGAATACCCCTTTTCCGCTTTGTCTTTACATTATGTCACTTCTGGGTGCAACACTAAGAAGTTGCCCGATTCAGTGGAGGCTAGCGATGGTATTCCATTTTATGTGGCAGATGAGGTGGTGATTAAGCCGGGTGAACAATGAGTGGTGACACGAAAATCACGCTCCAAATCCCATGCCACTGCTTATTACATCTCTTAAGCATTGACGGAGTTAGCCCTTTTGAGCCTTGGGTATTGCCTGGCATTTTAGACCCAGCCTATCAGAGGCCTATTACTCTACTGTTTGGAAACCTCACCAAAAAGGACATAATTGTAAGAAAGCACCAGGAGGTGGACCGAGGGTTTTTACTCCCTGTGGAGGAAGTTGAACAAATCCACTCCATTGGCTCAATGGCAGATTTAGGCCTGCCCACAGATAACCTGGTATGTACCTTGCCAAACGTCCACATTTTGGATGAGCTGACCTCAGATGAGTTGTAGAAAGTGCATACTCTTCTGGATGAGTATAGTGATATATTCTCAAAGTTGGACAATGATTATGGCCACATGAAGGGCTGATGCCATTCCATTGATGTGGGTGATGCCCATCCCATTTGGTCAAAACCTTATCGCAAGTCAAAGGTGGAGGAGCAACAAATGAGGATGGAACTCACGCAGTTATTAGACGCGGGGTTATTAGTTTCTTTGCAAATCTCTTGGTCCTCCCCCCTTTTGCTAATTAAGAAGAAAATGGAGGTCATCAGATAGTTATGGATTATCGCAGGTTAAACAATCTTATGAAAAAGGATAGCTATCTTATCCCACGCATTGACGATGCCCTGACCCAGCTTTCTGGCTAAAACTTTTTCTCTGCCATGGACTTGGCCATTGTTTATTGGCAAATGGATTTATCTCCTCAAGATCAAGAGAAATGCGCGTTGATATGTAGTGAAGGTCTCTTCCAACCCATGCAATTACCTCAAGGGTTGTGCAATGCACCTGCCTCTTTCCAGCGTGCGATGGATCACATTTTGCAGGATCTTAAGTTAGCCTGCGTTATCATCTACCTTGATGACATTACCGTATTCTCAAAGTCCTTTAACAAACACCTTGATCATTTGAAAGAGGTATTCCAACGCTTACAACGCTCAACTATCAAATTAGAAACTTCCAAGTGTACTTTTTTCCAAAAGAAATTAAACTTCTTTGGACATACCATTTCTTGAGAAGGTATCCAACCCATACAAGATAAGGTTGAAGCGATTGCCAGAATGCCACCTCCCAAAAACCTATGGGATATACAGGTATTCTTAGGGATGATGGGGTATTACCATCAGTTCATCCCTAAGTTTGCTCAACTCAGCGAGCCCCTTGTTTGGTTACTAAAAAAGAATATCCCTTTTCAATGGGGCACTGAACAGAAGGTTGCCTATGAAACAATGAAGATGCTGTTACAAAAACGGCCTATACTAAGGCATCCCAATTATGGAAAACCGTTTATCTTGTTTACCTATGCCTCAGATTATGCCGTCGGGGCCATCCTAGCCCAATTAGATGAAAAAGGGGCAGATCATACTGTCTCATATTTTAGTAAGATGTTATCAAAAGCGGAATGCAACTATAGTGTTACCAAGAAGGAATGTCTTGCTGTTCTACTAGCAGTGAAGCATTACCTCCCATTCTTGTATAGGACCTCTTTCACTGTGATTACGGACCACGCCTCTTTAAAATGGTTGCAAAACATGAAGGACCCTATGGGGCGGTTAGCTCACTGGGCTCTAAAACCCCAGCATTATGATATAAAGATTGAACACCGCTCTGGAACCCGCCACATGAATGTTGATGGGTTAACTCGGCTGCCCATTCTCCACCTAGATAACAGTGAAGCGGAGCAGCTGTATGATCTTTTAATGACCCCAAATGACTGGGAAGATGAGGATGAGCCTGTACAGAAGATGTTGGTCTGGCACTCCCATAACACAAAAGTAGAAAATTAAAAATTGTATAAACAAGTGGGGGTGAAGTGGTTGCCTTACCTACAACCCTCAGAATGTGTACCTGTTATCCTGGATGCTCATTCAACTTTAGGCCATGGAGGAGTAAAGAAAACCTATGAGTGGATAAAGGATTGATATTTTTAGGAGGGAATCATGGAAGCCATCATCAAAGTCTTGGATGCTTGCCTTACATGTAAGAAGCAGTCTAAGTTCAAGACTATATACCAATATCAGCCAACTACCCCACAACAGCCATTCCATACCATGAGCTTGGACGTAGTAGGGCCACTTCCTCAAACCACAGGTGAAACAGATATATTTTGGTAGGCATTGACCACTTCATGAGTGGGTTGAAGCTGTGGTGCTACCAGCCCAAACTGCTAAGGCCACTGCCACTTTTCTCCATCAAAATATTTTCAGTTGACATGGGTGCCCTCAAGTACTACTCTGTGATAACGGAAAAAATTTTATATCCAGAGTAGCCAAAATCTTAGCTGCTTCCATAGGAGCCCAGCAACTATTCTCAGCTCCATATAACCCATCAACCAATGGTACAGTGGAGCGAGCAAATGGTACTTTGGTTTCTATCTTACAGAAAATGGCTTCATCTGATCCTCTTCATTGGGATCATTATCTCCCTAGCGCTCTTATGGCTTACCAAATTAGCTATCATCAGATTTTAAAGATGTCCCCTTTCTGAGTTTTGTATGGCAGGGAACTGGGCATACCTGCTCTTCTAGCTAACAATGTCTTCTATAGAGGAGAGGAACCTGAGAAAGCCATGCAAAAAGGTTAGCTAACTGCATCATTCAGCTTCAATCAGAGGCTATGACCAACCTAGCTAAAACAGTTACTAAATAAGGCCAAGCTACCAATGAGTTCTGAGCTCATTTATCTTCTTTCCAAGTGTCAGATATGGTTTTATATTACCACAATTGCATAACTCCTCATAGTGGCAAATTTGGATCAATCTGGGAGGGGCCATTTACTATCAAATATAAGAGAGGAAATGAGTATTCTATAAAGTCTTTGGCTACCGGAATTATTATAAACTGGGTACATAGCTGCTTCCTATGACCCTACATCCCTCCCAATATTCTTGAGGGGGTAATATCAAACATTCTCCTTCTTGACTTATGAGAAAGAATATTGGAGTTACAAGTGCTCCCAAATCTGCTACCATGATTGGCCCATCTCCTGCCTAATCTTCAAATAATATTGTGGTTATCAACAATATGAGTACCAATAGCAAAAAGACTTTGGTGGATTCTTGGTGGAATCCTAACTATCAGAAAAATATAGATTATAACCAAAATTGGCATAATAAGGTAAGAACTGATAATAGGAATTCTCTGACTTCTTGGCCAAATTTGAGGTGTTTGTTACCATATGAATCTGATCACCTCCAAGGTGAGAAGATTTTACTTGCTGGTGATTGGATACAAAGTATCAAATCGTTACCACATGGGTCAGTTTTGCCTCAAAAAATTTATCTTTGATCTGATAGGCCAAAAGCCTATATTCCCTAATTTGGATGACTCAGCTTTATAATACTTTAGCCTCAAATACCCATGGTCCCAAAATTTGAACTAGTTTAAATAGGAAATACTAGTATTGAGAAAAGGACCTTTTTGGTTTTGCCCTGCTTATACAAAAAAAACAAAATTTTTTAACAAAGCGTTATTTATTACTTTATTTATAAGTAAATTTCTCACTTTAACAAAAAATTTGTGGCATCCATCGGTGGATCCCACAATTTCCATGAAATACCAATCTTTAGTGATATTGAACCCCATGCCACCAATGCCCTGGCACCCTTGCTATCCACCTTGACACATACTCTACTCTGGGATGAGAAAGCTGCTGCCAAAGATGAGCCCCCAACCCCCTCCCCTTCCGCCATAGAGGGATAAGCGGTTTCCGCTGCCCATCTGGTTGGTTGTTTTTGTTCGGTGTGTTTCATTCAATCCGCTCATTTGGGTGTTTTGTTTAAATCAATTTGTTACGTTAGTTTTTAGTTTTGGTAATGTCCATCCCCTGGTCAGCTTACCTCGAATAAATATAGCAAGATAATATGCCACATACATTCAAATATAATGATTTTTATATATAGAGATGTTTCAACTAACAGTTTGGTGGTATTTGATTGATTGATAGGTATATTGGATTTGGCCGAGTGGTTTGTTTCTATGTTTGAATCAATAGGTGCAATATATTTGGCCGAGTGGTTGGTGGTTTTTTGGTTGATTCGATAAGAACAATGTTTTGGATAAGCGGTTGGTGATTAGTTGATTTGATATGCTCAATTGGTTTTGCCAAGTGGTTGGTGATTTGAATGATTTGATAGGTTTAATGGTTTGGTAAGCGTTTGGTAATATGGCTGATTTGGTAAGTTCAATGCTTTATCAAGCGATTGGTGATTGGTTGATTTGGTATATTCAATGGGTTTGGCTAAGCGGTTTGATGTTTCATGTATAATATAAAATCTAAAATAAATTCGAATAGTCTAAATTATAAACCGGAGCAACACTGGATAACTCAGCTAGTATATATTTCTACCAGAATTAAATTTACTTTTAGAAACACTGTAGCAAAGCACAGATCTTTAACTAGTGCTGTATAAAAAGTAGATTATTAGTAACTATCATATTAGCTGCTATCAGATGAAATCATGAGTCAATTTTAATCTTCAGCTAAGTCTCTTAGAGTTAAAAATTGTGTAGTCTTGATCTTGTGAAGCAAAACCTTCTCACCATCTAGACTTAAGTCATCGAAGAGAGCGTACAAATTAAATGTTGAGATTTTTTGGAACAATACTTATAAATATTGAAATTTGTAAAAATAAAATTTAATGGGCACAACCTATTACCAACTATTCTAATATTCAGTGGAGCTTATTCCGTCTTACGAGATTGATAAGCAAAAAATCGAAATTTAAAATTGGTTCAGGCTTATTTATTACAGCAAAGGTTCGACCGAATAATATTGACACCAACCCTTTATCCAAAAGTTCGAAGTTGAATCCAAAAATTTATAGGTGATAAGTGGCACCAGAATTTTTAAAGAGCCAAAAGCTTCATTTTTATTTCTGCAAGCTTGATACTATGCTATTATCTAGAGTTCGCCCACTTACTAAACTTTCTATTGCTGCACCTGGAAATTTATTAAGGAGAACGGTAATTTCCTTTAATTGCATTTCTAATCATCCAAGCTTCATCCCCAGGGCATTTCTCAAGTCAATGCTTGCCTTCAATTAGGTAATTCTCTTTCAATGAATGCTTCACTTTTGCAAGATTTCTATATTTTTTACAAAATTGTTTTGCGCCATTTTCATCTAATTTATTTTAAGGCAGGGCATACGCCGATGAAGTTTTCCTGCGTAATAAACCACACGTAAATATTGGAACTATTGGACACGTTGATCACGGAAAAACTACACTGACAGCAGCTATTACCAAAGTTTTAGCTGCTAGGGGACAGGCCAAATTCTGCGCTTATTCAGACATCGACAAAGCTCCTGAGGAAAAGGCCCGTGGTATTACCATCTCAGCTGCGCATGTTGAGTACGAAACTGAGAATCGTCATTATGCCCACGTTGATTGTCCAGGTCATGCTGATTATATTAAAAACATGATCACGGGTGCGGCTCAGATGGAGGGTGCCATTATTTTAGTTTCTGCAACTGATGGACGGATGCCTCAAACGCGTGAGCATCTTCTATTAGCTAAACAGGTAGGTGTCGAGCATATTGTTGTCTATGTCAACAAGATTGATACTGTTGATGATCCTGAGATGTTGGAGCTTGTTGATATGGAGATGCGTGAACTTTTGACCACCTATGGCTTTGACGGTGACAAAACGCCTATTATTCAAGGGTCTGCCCTTTGCGCCCTTGAGGGTCGTAATCCTGAAATTGGGGAACAATCGATTCTTAAGCTTATGGCTGCTGTAGACACTCATATCCCTACCCCTGAACGTGATCTTGACAAGCCTTTCCTTATGCCCGTTGAGGATGTGTACTCCATTTCTGGTCGGGGCACTGTTGCTACTGGCCGCGTAGAGCGTGGAACCGTCACCAAAGGCTCTGAAGTTGAAGTTATTGGTAATGGGCAGCAATTCAAGACCATCCTCACTGGAATTGAGATGTTCCATAAGCTGTTAGATAAAGGCATGGCTGGTGATAACATGGGCTGTCTTCTTCGTGGCGTCAGGCGCGAACAGATTTCTCGAGGGCAGATTCTATGTGCCCCAGGTTCCATTAAGCCTCAAAAAAGGTTCATTGCCAAACTCTACATCTTGACTAAAGAGGAGGGTGGCCGTCATACTCCTTTTGTCTCTAATTACCGCCCCCAGCTTTTTGCCCGTACCGCCGATGTCACTGCTATACTTCGTCATCCCGAGGGAACTGAGAATGCTGAAGGGAAAATGGTTATGCCCGGAGACAACGTTGAGCTTGAAATTGAGCTTTATCAGGAGATGGCTATCGAGTGTGGGATGCGCTTTACTATCCGCGAGGGTGGCAAGACTATTGGGACCGGAGTTGTTACCAAGCTCCTTGGCTAAATTTTATGATACGTGCCATGATTCCAAGTAAAACTATCCTTACTTGCTAGTTTTTGTTTTTCAATGTTGTTAAATTATTATAGGTATATTTTAATTTATTATTTCAACAATTATCTACAAATCTTTATCGGTTTGTCTCTTTTCATGCGTTATTTATTTATAACCAGTTAATACTCTACTTTAATTAAACCCCATTTAACTCACCCTTTCAAGGGATTTTCAGAAACTGATAAAGGTTATACATCTACAGTTGGTCTTAAAGTACATACTGTTATAATATGTGGATTTGCTTTTTAAGCATTTGATAGATTCTCAAAAGCATGCTTTTTAGCACGTCACGCTTATGTGTTTTAAAATCTTAATAGGATGGATGTAGAACCATCTAGTACTAAAAAAAATAGGATGGATGTAGACTTTAGCCATTCATATCTCTTTTTATAAATAGGCTCATCCAGATAAAAGGCCAAAATGGTTTTGTATCCAACACTTTAGTAACTTATGCTCAAGTAAGTTGATCAAGTGTTGCAACTTTAACCCTTTCACTGATTTGACGCATATATGCATCCAAAAATGAGGGGTATGTAAATCTAAAAACGTATGTATGTGATCAAAAAATGATAATTACATATTTTTGTTCAAACTTTTATCGAGTATTTGTGTTATGGACAAGGACCAAAATATTTACAAAAAATGTAGACGTCGTATAAGAAATTTTTCCAAATTTAAGGGCCAAAAAACAGTGGTTTTTTTTTGAAATCATTGAAAGGGTTAAGTTAAGCAAATGTTTGTGCTCAGTTTAATATACAGGGGTTTACAGGCCAATTTGCATTCATTACAAGCCGATCCTTATATTTTTTATTGATTTTTGCATCCATTACAGGCCATTTCTTATGTTTCATTATTATTTTTTCTGGTCACAAATAGGTTTTGATTTTTAATTATATTTATTAAAGTTAATTAAATTATGAATTGGCTTGTAATGAATGCAAAAATGACGTAAAGATGAATTGGCCCGGAAAACCCTGTATCATACTTTATATGCTGAATACTCTTGAATTAAATATGCTAATTGAACCTTTTGTTAATCTGATTCTTTGTCTTTCAAAATTTCTGATACATTCTACATTTAGATTTTTTGTGATTAATAACCCTTTATTTTATGGGCTAAGCTTGTCATGATCAAATTTGCCAAAATCTAAAAGTCAAATTTTACTAAGTATTTTGTTGGAAAAAATTATTAACAAGATAAAGCTAATACCATTGAGAATATCTAATCAAATCAATACTATATGGTCACAATATTGCAAGATGAATGAAATTTGAAAGTGTGCAATGATCAGATGAAAAAATATAAAATTTGTTGTATATTTTAACTAAATGAAAATATAAGCTAATGAAAAAATTCCTTTCTAAGAAATCTATGAATGATAAATATTTGTTTTGTTATGCAGAAGTGGTCAACAACTTTATTTCAGAATCACTAAGAGTTTAGTACTCTTTTTCAACCTATAATCAGCCCTCTTGCCATCCTATTATTAATCTCTTATTCCATTAGCCTTCTTTATAACACTTGGTTTATTATCAGTCTAAAATCCCTAAGAAAAATAGCCTTAGAACCTTAAAGTTATAAATCTCAGATTTTCTATAAAGTATCAGTTTATTTTAATAAACATAGGCTTGAAGCTCCAAGAAAGCCTGGTCTAGAGGTATGATAGTATAATTCTTTGATTTCCAGCACTTAAATTCTTTGATAGGTTGTTTAGAAATAGATTGCCCTTACCTTGAAGTAACTTTCAGATTGTATTGCTTGTTTCAATTATATGGTTTACTATGCCTAAATTTTTACAAAGCCTTTTAGATAGACTTTAGATGATTTTAATATTTCCTATTAGCATCTAAAATCATTAAAAAATTAATAAGATACTTTACATATGAGAACCTCTAGAATTTTAAGTACCTTCAAGTTAGGCCAAGTTATATCTATAGAATATTATAAAGATTGTTGGATGTTCTCCTATTCAATCTAAGGAAAAGAATGTTGGAGGTAGTAGTGTTCCCAATTCTGCTCTTATGATTGGCCCATCACCTGCCAAATTTTTAAATAATAATATGGATATCAGCAATATGAGTACCCACAATAAAAAACCCTAATGGATTCTTGATGGAATCCTAACAACTGGAATAATACAATTTATCACAAAAATCAGCTTAAAATGGTAAATATTAATAATAGAAATACTCCAACTCCTCAGTCAAATATGAGGAGTATAACATCGCACAGATCGAAACCTCCGCAAGGCAAGAGGATGCTGCCTATCAATGATTGGGTGCAAGCTAACCAATCATTATTATCCAAGTCTAACTACTGCTGAGGTGCAAAGATTTTACTCAAGGATGATAGGGTAAATATTAGCCAATCATTACCATCTAAGTCTGACTACCGCTGAAATACCCAATCATTACCATCTGAGTCAGACCACTGCTGAGGTGAAAAGATTTTACTTGCTGGTGATTGGATACAATTCATCAAATTATTACCACATAGGTTGGTTCTACCTCCAAAAAATTTTATCTTCAATTTGATAGGCCAGAAGCCTATATTCCCTAATTTAGACAACTAAGCTTTGCATTCTTTTGCCTCAAATATCGATGGTCTCAAAATTTGAACTAGTTTAAACAGGAAAAACTAGTATTGACAAAGGGACCTTTTCTGGTTTTGCTCTGCCTTTTTAATAAAAAACATAAAAAACCAAAATAAGTGTTATTTTATACTTTTAATAAAAAGTAAAAAATCTTGTTTTAATATATTATTTTGTGGTGTCCATTGGCAGATTCCACAAAGATAAACAAGTGAAACCTTACATAGAGGCTAAATTAATGAGCTTCTTAGGTAACTTAGATATAACCTATATACCTTCATGAGAGTACAAAAATATACAGTTTGTATAAATACTAGATAGAAGTAATCATACCAACACTTAAAGTATAATTAATATTATAGCTTATGTTATAAAAATCAGCGGTATTCAAGAGATATGCTGAAGGACTTTGCACAGGGTTCAACCCACTGAGCAATTAAGACCAACAATGTGATGATTGTCATCCTTGAAACAACAGAATAAACATTAAATAAGTATGGATCACTCGCTCCCATAACTCTCTTTTATTTAATATAATCAATACAGCGGATTATCACTGTTCTGCTTACTATACACAAAAAAATAATCTCTTCTCTCAATCATATCATCTCATCTATATTGTAGTGACTTCAGATGATACTGCTTCTATGGCTTAGGAATTTTATTTGCTGTATCTCATTAGTCCCAGCAACTTTTCATTCATTAATCTCATGATTGCCTAATTTGAGGCAATTTCTCAATAACCCAATATTGCCTCATCTCAAGGTGCTTAAATAATCATTACTCATATTAAACTCAGCAGATCCTATCCATTCCTCCATAACAACTTAGGGCTTATCATCCAGTCATATCAGAATTGTGATATTACCCCCTTTTGACTGGATGATAAGGCTCCTATTGCTTATATGCCTGGAGGAACTTCACATGCACTCAGTTGATGATCCAACTGCTAGTGGAGTTCTTTATAGTATATGTATTCATACCTGTCTTCTCAATAACTTCAAATGGCCTGATCCAGATACTGGCCAGCTTGTGTTTCTGGCTGAACCCATGTTGATCATGGAATAGGACTATGTCTCCATCTTTGAACTTTTCTAGGCTACTCCACCATACCTGATTGGCAGCCTGGCTTTTGATTCTCTTGGCTAGGCTGAACAAGTACGCTTTGGTTTGCAAATTGATTAAGGTATCTGCTAGAGTCATCAAATAACGTTAGGGATCCATTCCACCAGTATATTCTATGCAGGAGTATAGCAGCACTGGAAGAGCAGGGTGTCAGCTATATAGTAATTGAATGGGACTCTTCCTCATGGTGGAATGATAACTAATATTATAAGCAAAGATGGCGGTGGACAAAAGGGAACTCCAATCTGAGGGTCAATCCACTACTAATTTATGGAGTATGTTCACTAAAGTCCCATTGACCCGCTCCACCATTCCGTTAGACTTGAGGTGGTATGAGGTTATCAAACCCCCTTGGATAGTCATTAGCTCATTAAGCTTTGGGAGGATATGGGAAGTGAAATTAGTTTCATTATCAGTAAGGAGGAACTGAGAGCAGCTATGCTGCTGAATAATGCATTCCATTATAAATTTGGCCACTGTGACTGCCCCTAAATCTGGTATTGCCCTCACTTTGACCCAAAAGGTCAAGTAGTCAATAGCTACAAGGATGCACTTACACGGTTAGTTCTGTTGGCAAGGGACCAATGATATCAAGGGAAACCGTGTGCCAAGTGAAGTGCAGCTTCACTAAATGGTATGAAGTCTTTTGGCAGAATGGCTTTTCCACTTGGCACTGGTGACAGGAGGAGATAGTATCAAGTATATCGAAGTTTATGCTTTTCCAGTAATACTGAGGCTACAATAAATTCATGGTCTTATGCACTACACCATGTTCAACTGCTCGGTGTGCACTCATAATAATAGTTGGGCGGGTGTAAGGTCTTGAGATATTCACAATAGTGTCCCCTATCCGCTTATATAATTCCCCATTTTTCTGGAACATATTGGTCCTTATTCCATCCAATACCTTGATGACTGGGGGCGGTTCATCGTCGTACTTGCCACTAAGCATCTTATCAAACAGGATATCAATCAGATCTGCCATAACTGCAATTGTAGGTAATCTCAATAAACACTTGGCATTCTGGGTTTTTGCTCTGGGTAGGTGAAGAATTTTTAAAATTGTATGCCTGCAATTTAAGAGCCCAATGGGCCAGACGTCCTTCCAGTTCTTTAAGATTCTGTAACCAGCATAATGAGGCATGATCTGTTACAACTTTGAATTTCATTCCATGCAAATACACATGAAATTGCTTATAGGCATAGATCACCACCAAGCACTCCCACTTGGTCACAGTGTAATTGCGTTCATGGCTGTTCAAACTGTGACAACAGTATGCTACAGAGTGCTCTTCTCCTTCCTCATCTTTTTGGGATAGGATTGCCCCTACAGCGGAAAGGGATTCATCCATTTGAACAATGAACTCTTTTTTGAAATTGGGATAGCGTAACACTGGAGCACTGGTCAACACCATTTGAAGTGTATCAAAAGTGCGTTGCTGATGTTCCGCCCATTGAAACATTTTCTTTTCTTAATAACTCAAATATTGGGCTCCTGATACAGCTGAAGTTAGGGATGAAGCACCGGTAATATCTGACCATTCCAAAAAGACCTTATACCCCACTTGTTGTTGGGTGGAGTCATTTTTGAATAGCTTCCACCTTGGCCAGTTGAGGTATCAGCCCTGTGGCATCAACCATGAGCCCCAGGTACTTCAGCTGGTCCTTAAAGAAATGGCATTTCCGGGGTTTGATCTTGATTTTGGCCTCAGTGAGCCAGCAGAATACTGCTTCTAAATGATCAAGGTGTTCAGAGAAGGTTTGAGAGAAAACATTAATGTTACCAAGGTATACAAGGATGCACAACAGCTTTAGGTCCCCGTGAATAGTGTCCATCGCCTTTTGAAATGTAGCTGGGGCATTACACAGCCATTGTGGCATCCAGGTTGGTTGGAAAAGACCATGGATGTGATTACAACGCACTTCTCCTGCTCCACTAGTGGCAACTCAATTTTCCAGTAGCCCAAGATCAGGTCCATTGCTGAGAATAAATGAGCTTCCCCTAGCTGATCCAAAGCATTGTCAATCCGCGTTAAGGGGATATGAGTCCTTTTTGGTGATGCTGTTGAGCTTTCTTTTTTTTTTAGTACTAAATGGTCCCAACCCGAGGGGGATTCATCAATGTTTATTAATTTACACCTGAGCTCCTAAGAGCCTGAGGCGAGGGAAGGGAGGAGGCATCAAGAAAGGGAGGGGGTTTGCGCGCCAGAGCCGTGCTGCAGTGACAACTGAGTGGGGGAGGGTTGGCGACATAGTGCAGACCTTCAGGGCCATCTCAAAGTGTACCTGAAAGTGGGTGATCATGTGTGGAAGGGTCCACACCTGCTGGTCAAAGGCAGCACAAAGGAAGGAGTTATGGATGGTCCAGATGGCTGTGGCATAGGCGAGGACACGGAGGAGTTGGTGGCAACCAGGCAATGTCTGCTCAAACATGAGGTCTTGCACAGGGTGTTCAGACCAGGGCTGAGCATGGAGGAGCTCGCGGGCCTTTGGCCAAAATGCGGTGACACCTGGACAGGTGAAAAAATGATGGAGGTGGGAGTCAATAGGCTCCACACAGCAGGGGCAGCTTTGGTGCTGGAAGGTAGGGCCAATCCGGTCCCCTGTCCTGTATGAACAGTGAAGCACCCTCCATAAGGTGTTGGACACCTTTGCTGACAGGATGGGGTGATAGACATCCTTCCACAATTCTTTAAGGTCGAATCTCACAGAGGGAGGAGCTCAAGGAGTCTTGGGCGGATGGGAGGACGATCTTGGGGGTTGAGGCGAGTTGTGACAACTTGTCCATTGTGCACAATTGCATGGCGACGGGGGCTGAGGCCAGGGCCTTCCCTTCTATACGGGAAGGCATGGTGGATCCGCGCGCCTACTCGTTTCAGGGCAAGGAGAGCCCAGTTCCAGTAGGGGGATGAGGATGGTTTCAGGCGATGGCCCAGGTGGTTTGTGAGCCACTCCCTAATGAGGTCAGAGATGCTCTAGGAAGACCCAGAGCTGCTGACACTGACTGGCGGAGGGCGGGCGCCCATTGGGGCATGGGGGTCGCGTCCCAGCAGTCAATCGGCCATAGGAACTTCAGGAAGATTGTGGTGGCGTGGGATCGCGTGTCCAGAAGCCCTAGGCCCCCTTCATTGCAGGGTCAGGCAATGGTTGAGAGGGCCATTGGTGGATGGTTTGAGCCCCAGATCCAACAGCGGAGGAGTACATTGAGCCGCGTATAAAAGGCATCTGTTTGGGCAGAAGTGCGCTAGGAACCAGACTTTGGAGAGGAGGAACACATTGGCCATCAGAGCTCAACCCTGGGGGGTGATATGCCACCGGTTCCAGCTGACAATCCTGGAGTTAAATGCTGCGAGGAGCAAGTCCTCATTGTCTTTTAGCGCAACTCCTTGTTGATTGGTGAGAACTCCCAGGTGACGGAAGGTACCGCGCACAGGTTCAATACCAAATGGTGGGGGAAGGTGGGGGAGCTGACATGTACAACTGTTGTCTTGGAGGTGTTGACCATGGCGTTGGACGCCTTAGTGTACCTCTCAATGGTCACAGCAGCGAGGGCAACATCCCCAGGGCAGCCAAATGCAATGGCGGTGTCATCTGCAAATGTCATGGTGCGGGTGGGGGCTTTACCTGGGACCAGAATCCCTGTTAGCTTGTTTTGTAAGGAGGCCAAGAGGGGGTCGAGGGTGATGTTAAAAAGGATAGGGCTCAGGGGGTCTTCTTGCCGGAGACATTGTCCAGCTGATACTGCCACTGTAAAACCCATTGGCGCCAGGACTCTGGTGTGGAGCTGGTCATAGAGCGCTGATATCCAGCACCTAGCTGTGGGGGGGAGATGGAAGCGGGCCAGGGAAGCATCAATATACTTCCAGGCCACCTGATCATATGTTTTCTCCATATCCAGGAGAGCCACAAAGCCATTCACCTTACAAGAGTTAGCAGTCAAAGTCACGTGAAGGTCATTATAGTTGTCCCATAATGACCTCCCCGGAATAAAACCGTTCTGGGATGGGGAGAGGCGAGGTGACACCCATTTGGTGATGCGGTTGGCCAAAACCTTCGTGAAGAGCTTGTGGTCTGTGTTGATCAACGCTATGGGGCGCCAGTTCACCAGGTTCTCACGGTCTGACTTCTTGTGAATGAGGGTCGTGATTGAGCCTCTGGAGTTGGGGAGGACCTCGCCATTCACCAAGAGTGCAGCGAAGAGGTCGCGGAGGGCTCTGGCTATTACCACAGGTTCCAGAAGGTACACCTCGAAGGGTATTCCATCTGGGCCTGCGGCTTTAAGCCGTGGGGATTTCAGAAGGGTTTCCATCACCTCCTGGATGGAAATAGGCGCCAGTAGAGCCTCATCAGCCCGTGGGTCAATGGGCGGCTCTGGAGCCCACCACAGGAAGTCTTGGATGTCCGACGGGTCCACCTGGGTGGCATGGAAGAGGCTGGAGTAGAAGCGGTGTAGTTCCTGCGTGATTTCCTCCTTATCCGAAGTGGTTGTAGTGCCAATCTTCAGTGCAGTAATATCCTGCGCTGTTGACCGGGCTTTCTGTTTCTGAAAGAAGAAGCGGGTGGGGCGTTCCCATTGAGCATAGTAATGAGATGTTGTAAAGTTTGCTGCCCGTTCTTCCTGCAGTGTGAGCTCCAAGTGGAGTGCTTCCTGCGCCGCTTCCCAGTCTTCCAACCAACTGAGAGGGCGAAGGCTGGCAGTTTCGCTCCAGATGTCTGATTCTGGCTTCCGCCCTTTTGACTCTGGCGCGAGCTGCGGTCATCTGGGCTTTGGCACAGTTGTAAGCAACGCGGGTGATGCCCTCCTTGGTCACCGCCCATCTAGCCTTGTGGTCAAGCAGGTGGGGTGGGGGGAGGTGAGAGTCTCCCGGATGGTCATAAACAGCTTCTCCTTAGTGAAGGGGTTGTTGAGAAGAGCTGGGGCAACCCTAGGCAAGAACCTACGCGACAGTCT
Source organism: Massospora cicadina (assembly GCA_022478985.1). Taxonomy (NCBI): domain Eukaryota; kingdom Fungi; phylum Entomophthoromycota; class Entomophthoromycetes; order Entomophthorales; family Entomophthoraceae; genus Massospora; species Massospora cicadina. Next base: position 35,927 of record JAKSZP010007152.1, on the reverse strand, counting down.
AAGCGTGGTGGTGAGAAAACGGTAGGTGACCTGTGATTACTCAGATGGTTGTAACGAGAGATGGGAGAGGAGACGCGGCCAATTAGCAGGGGGCCAATAAGTGCCATATCTATGCGTGATGCTGACTGGAAAGCTCCTCCATCATACTGGATCCTAGTCATGCAACCTAGGCCAGACGCGGAGAGTGGAAGCACATCTATAAAGCCACTCAGGAGAAGGAAATCCTGGAGGCGACTTGATCCAGGGCGTTCCTTTGCTGCAGGGGGTAAGAGTCATGGACGCGACTTATGGTTGTGTTGAAATCTCCCAAGAGGACTGTATTCCGTGGGAGATTGAGTTGGACGAGCTCTTCCAAGAGCCGATTTTGCTCCTGACCTGCATTAGGCAGGTAGATGCTTGCAGCGAAGAAGGAGAAGTCAGAAGTGGTGAGTTTGGCCAGTATGAGGCGGCCACCTAGATATTGTGAAAAAAGAATGGGTTTTAACCTGAGGATTCAAAACAATAAGGGCGGCATGGTTTGTCCAGAAGGAGTTGCCTACAAACTGTTCATTCCATGCAGATTGTTCGTGGGGGAGGATATGGGGCTCCTGGACAGCAGCGATGTCAATTTGTGCTGACCTGAAGTTGTGGAGGAGGTGGGCTCTCCGCTTAAAGTCCCGCAACCCATTCGCGTTGATGGATTGCAGGGCCAGGGTGCTGCCGTGGGGACTCATAGCTGTTCCCCTCCATGTCCTGGGGGTTGCCAACACTTAAACCTGCTGCTGTGAGGCGGCTAGTTTTGAGTCCTTTAGCTTGACTATTAGCTGCAATCTGTGAGGAGCGTCGAGGGTTCTGAGGGGAAGGAGAGGGTGGGGGGGCGGAGGACCCAGTAAGCCAGCCTAGGATGCTGCCCCCGCTCTGTTGCAGGGGAAGGACCTGAGGGTGCTCAATGGCGACCTCCGCGGTGTCCCCATTTGATGAGTCTGAGTCCATATTCACTTCCTCCAACACTGCAAAGGATCCGCGCGAAATGGACTGTGGGGTTGGGGTAGGACTCTTTGAGGTGGCACTTCTACCGCAGGCCGCGGGTTGCCAGTCCATGCTGGTGGGCATAGCTCCATTGGGAGCTGAGGGTTGATGCGATAAATTGCTGGTGGAGGTTGGTGGGGGTGCCGCGGAGCCCTGAGTGGGGGTGGCTGACGAGGGGCGCCCTGTGGGAGATGCCTTGCGCTTGGTGAGAGAGGGAGTTGACTCTGGGAGATTGGAGGGGGTGCCCACTGGAAGGGGGCATGAGCGCGAAGGTATCCCATACCAATAGCGGGGTTAGCTGTTTCAACTGCTAAGCGTAAGGCCTCAGGGGACAGGTCTTGAATGGGAACCCATTGTGTGGGTTGTGGAATTGCTGCTGCGGCCACGTGGGATCATTTTTGGCCTGGTTTAGGCCCCTGGGTGGTGGCTAAGAGGGCTTGTTTTCGAGCTGTGCAGCCACTATACAGGTGTCCAAGGGTGTTAAACCATGAACACCGGGGGCGCGCCTGATCAGGGTTGAAAAAAGATTTCAGGGCATGCCCCAACTACCGCCACATGAGGAATAACCTCAATGTTGCAGGATACAGTGGGGTAGGGGATGAACGACGCCCTAGCAGTGCGAGCTCTTTGAGTGGGAGCATAGTAAGAGGGGATGCTAAAGTCCACTGAAAGAACAGACCCAAACTCCATTAAACCACGATGGAGCGCCAGTTTAAGAGACTCAGGATCAACAGTCGTTGGTAGGTTGGAAAAAGTAACCCATGAAATTTTTCCAGGTGAGAGCGTGTGTGGGAGATGCAAAGAGATCCACGCGGAATAATGACCTGGAGGGTGGCAGCATGGTCAGCAAGGGCAGCTTCAGTGAAGCCCACATCGATGTAGTGGCCCTCCACTAATTCATGGATGGTGGTGTTAATTGGGAATGTCTCCGCGATTGCTGCAAAGTATGAGAAGTAATCCTCCGTATAGAATTCAACAGGGTTATGCCCATAATAAAGGCAAATCGTGTGGGAGAGGGTTGAGCGAAAAAGAGCTTTTTGCGCTCTAGTTTCAGCCCATTTCTTCTTAACATCAGCAATAAACGCCACTTCACGGGGATCAGCTTTGGGTAGCGTTGGTGCCAGAGGTTTTTGCCACGCCCCAGTGGCTCCTTTGGTACGTTTGTGTTTGCTTTGGGCTGCAATTGCGGGTTGAGTGTGGCTGGTGGTTTGGACAAGTTTGCGGAGTTCCCTTGTTGCTGGAATGTTACAGCAGTTGCTGGCGTCATATTAAATTGAGGGGCGGTTTGTTGGGCCTCGCTAAATTGGGGAGGCCCATCCAGATTGGAATTAACTCCAGCCAGTTGGGAGGAGGGAGATGTTTCATCACCATCCCAATCTATTTGGGTAAATTCAGCCCGAGTATTTGCTGTGAATTCGTGGGCAAAACTCACTGGCTGATTGGTGAATTGGTCGTTTTCAGCATATGGAGATAAAGTGCCGACTTGAGAAGTGGCGATTATGGGGTTTAAATGGGACGGGTGAGATTGGAACTGGTGTGAAGTTCCAAAATCTAAATCATTTAAATCCCCATTGGGAAGGAGTAGATTGTCCCAATTTGGTGCTTAGTGAACCAGAATGTGCGGCTAATCCAACCTTACATCCGAGGGTTTGGGGGCCAGGTGATTGTTGGGCCTCGCTAAATTGGGGGAACCCATCCAGATTGGAATTAACTCCAGCCAATTGGGAGGAGGGCGATGTTTCATCACCATCCCAATCTATTTGGGTAAATTCAGCCCGAGTATTTGCTGTGATTTCGTGGGCAAAACTCATTGGCTGATTGGTGAATTGGTCGTTTTCAGCATATTGAGATAAAGTGCCAACTTGAGAGATGCCAATTACGGGGTTTAAATGGGACGGGTGAGATTGGAACTGGTGTGAAGTTCCAAAATCCGAACCATTTGAATCCTCATTGGGAAGAGTAGATTGTCCCAATTTGGTGCTTAGTGAACCAGAATGTGCGGCTAATCCAACCTTACATCCGAGGGTTTGGGGGCCAGGTAGCTGGGTATTGCCCCTCATGGGGGGAGCCAGAAACACGGCGTCAGCAATAATAGATGAGGCTGAAAAAGCTGAAACAATGGGGGAGGTGAATGCCTGATGGGCTGAGTTGCATTCAACTGAGCAGACGCCATTAAAACAGCGTGGGTGATGGCCTCCTTGGTTGGAGGGGGCCCAGCGGGTTGGTGGGAGGCAGCGCACATAGAGCTGTTGGACATGCAGGTTGTAGAAGTGCGATCAGGTGAACTGGTGCAAGTTGAAGTAGCTCCAGGTTGGGGGGTGATGCCTGCTTTCACGGACGCTGCTTGAGAGCGGGTGATTCTGGTTGACCCTGAGGTGGGTAACCGAGGGTTGCTTCATTTGAGGGTGGTGCTGGCTCATTTGGCTGAGCCCGCAGGTTCTTTTTCGGGGTTTCCCGCCATGTTTGCTAATAGTTTTCGTAAATATCTTTAGTGGGGCTAAATTTCAAGGCTGAATTGATTTTTGAAAAGTGATGCTTAGCAGCAAGAGATTGTTATGATGCTGTTGAGCTTTCAGTAGTCAATTACTACACGGTTAGTACCGTCCTTCTTTTTTTACAATAAGAACAGGAGAAGCCCATGGACTCTTTGACGGTTCAAGCATCTCTTGCACTAATAGCTTGTCAATTTCCTCAGTTACTACTTCTTCTGCCACCCTTGATTGGCAGATTGGGCTTGACCTGATGGGAGGATGATCTCCTGTGTCCAGCCTATGAACCACCACCACATTCATCCTAAATCATGGTCGTTGCTAGCGAAAATCTCTTTATAATTTTAAAATAAAGTGATTGACCAATCCTTCTGTGGTTCTGACAGCCCCATTAATTCACTGCACGATACAACTGCCATTACACTGAGCTGTGGTCCAAAAGGCAGATTAAATTCCTCCAGCAACCCAAACTTATGAACCAAAAGAACCTCCTCAATGGAAATTAAGTGTACTTGCACCACTATTTGGTGGCGGCAGATTTGCAGTGGTACTGTTTGTAGATTTGCAAGAGAAACTTTGATCTCTCCCTGCCATGGTAATATAATACCTGGGGCCACGTGGGGCTCAAACTGCGATTGCTGATACAGCCCAATAACTTCCCCATATAGTCCGTCTGGAACTTCAATCACCAAGTCAGTGTTCACTATAACTTGATGCCTGGATGGAATAGATATAGGTCCAGCAGCTCTGAGCGGCAGCTCTTGATATTCATAAACCTGTTGGGGAAGGGCCCAAGTTTTGCCCTTTAAATGATGGTAGTTCACAGGGATTACTCTGTCGCTATAAGCTAGATTGATATTCCTTATATGCACCGGATCATTTGGCACTCCACTAGAGATGAAGTGAATTGGGATTCTCTGACCCAATATCTCAAAAGTCTCATGCGTCATATCAATGACAGCCCCATAGTGTTGCAAGAAGGAAGTTCCAATTAACAGATCATAATTGCTATATGATAACACTATAGCTGGGGCTACCACAACACTAGAAAAAAACCGCAATGGAAGCGCACTATATGCTCTTTCAGAGACCATGTTTTCTGCTCCAGCAGTGCCGTATACCATCCAGTGTTCCACATCAGGTTTTAATGTCAACCTGGCCACCAATTTGGTGGAGACTATATTGACGGGGCACTGGTATCTATGTTGGCACGGACTCATGTCTTAGCTACAACCAGGTCACAGTAAGTACATTAAAAGTAAGACTCATCTCAACTGTTTATAACATGGACATTTAAGGAGTCCTTGTTTCCAAGGAAACACGCAATCCCTTCACCAATTCTGTGGTATTGTTTTACAATAGTTTTGATCAGAAGAGCGATGCTAACTGCTTGCAAGAAAAGTGCATTATAGGTGGGGTCTAACTTTTCAAAGGAAACTTGGTTGAACATTTGGCAAGCATATGGCTCAACCTGCATCTGAGACCCCTCTTCCGCCATATCTGCAGACTGCACTCGTTTCAAAACATTCATCCCCCAACTGGCCGCTGATATAAAACTGACTCATTGTGAAAGGGAAATTCCACTGAATATTCTAAAATGGGTTCAGGTGGGACGTTTGGTTTTGGTATAGCGGAGATAGAGAGTTTCATCTCTACTCCATTATGACTTTTCCCTGTCAGTGCTGTTCAGGATGTACACAAGAAACCTGTTGTTTGGGGAACCATCGTTTCAGATGCCCCTGTTGACTGCATTTGAAACAGCTGACCCCATAGGGCCCATGTCCCTGATTAATGTGAAACAAGCCACGTTGAGAGTTGGGCTGGAAGTGATTAGCATAAACAGGTTTAGGGCAATAGTTGGGCCAGGGATGATAAGCAGGTATGGGGCGGATGTTTAACTGCTTAGGGTAACTTGGTGGAATCTGAACTGCACTGAAGAAATTCTTCAAGTAAGATAATCCGGCAGTTGTAGCAGAAGGATTCCGCTTGGTATTAGGTGGAGGAAAGTTGGCTGATATACAGCGCAAAAACTGAACAATTTTAAGCAAAGGTACATCATCATCCAACAGTGGGGTCATAACATTATGTAACTCACAGTATGGCTTCACAGCAGAAGTCATTGCAAAACACACATCAGATTCAGATAAAATTCTGGCCCCAATTAGCATGTGAGCTTCCACCATAAATTGCTCAGCAAATGTGGTGAGGGTCTCGTTCCGCTGAAACCTGATGGTCAAAAACTCAGCCTTCCGCTGTGACATCTTTGCAGTTCCGCCAAACAACCACAGAACCGTCTCTTTGACTTCTTGGTGTGTAATGGAAATGCCTGAAAGGTAACAAATGATTTGATCAGCACTTCTGACATCCAAGGAAGAAATCAACAGTTTTTCTCTCTATCAATCTGAGACTCCTTCAGTTGCAATTTCAAATCACTTAAAGGACCCATGAATATTCCCTTCATGATTGAATGGAGGCAGATTATTACAGCAAACCTCCTGGAGCAGCTCATTTTGTTTTTTCAAGTACAGCATCCAACACCAGTTTCAGCTCCACATAGGTAACTGACCCATAGTGTTGGGTAGAATATTTATCAAAACAACATGGATGCAACATAGCTGGCAACTTAGTTTTTATCATTTTATAATTGATCAATGGGCCCCCTGTAGTGAGCACCACTGTTATAAAATTGGAGGTATTCAAGAGATACGCTGAAGGATTTTGCACAGGGTTCAACCCACTGAGCAATTAGGACCAACAATGTGATGATTGCCATCCTTGAAACAACAGAATAAACTTTAAATAAGTATGGAGCACTCGCTCCCATAACTCTCTTTTATTTAATATAATCAATACAGCGGATTATCACTGTTCTGCTTACTATAAACAACTAAATAATCTCTTCTCTTAATCATATCATCTCATCTATATTGTAGTGACTTCAGATGATACTGCTTCCATGGCTTAGTAATTTAATTCGCTGCATCTCATTAGTTCCAGCAACTCTTCATCGTTAATTTCATGATTGCCTAATTCAAGGCAATTTCCCAACAACCCAATATCACCTCATCTTGAGGCGCTCAAATAATCATTACTCATATTAAACTCAGTAGATCCTATCCATTCTGCCATAATGACTTAGGGCTTATCATCCAGTCATATCAGAATTGTGACAGCTTATAAAATAGAACAGATATCAATTTTACCTTTATTTATAATTTCTATCATGCCAACTCATTATATTGCTTTTATAAAGTGTTACTTACCATAGCACATAAACTTGTGTCAATTGCTGGCTTCTCAGTTTCCAGTTTTACAATTGGTGCTCACTATGAAGAGTGCCAAGTACAAATATCGCTAATCTTTACTAAAAGTTCCAAAATCAAATGTTTAGCCATTTTTATGTTTATAAATATTCTTAAATTTGCATGGATAAGAAAAAACCAATCGATAGTTTATTCACCTGAGTAGCTTAAAGGAATAAACAATATTTTCTTTTGATCTGTGTTTTTTATTAACTTTGGACTTTTAAAAACTTGTGCGCAGGTCCAACACCTTTTAAAATTTATTAAATACTAGCTGTAACTGGCCACGCATTGCTTTGGCTCAGTTTGGTAAAATGGAAAAGAAAGAAAAGAGAAAGCACATATTCCTAATATGTTTAATTTTACAATGCTTGTAGTTATACAATATTTTTGTTATTCCATTGTCTGTTCAGATATAAAGATAGCAGAGTTACCCAACGTTGCTCAGGTTTAATTATGAGTTTGCACTGATATAGCCCAAAGGCTGTGCCAGCATTACAATTGAGCCACTTGGACTAACAGCTTGACTGTTACCCTCATGGATCGTATGCTTTTATTCTAAATTTACTTAATTATCCATAATAATTATTTAACTCTAACAATGAGTTTTGCTTAATTTTGGGTGAACAATTTAATAAATTATTTAATAATATTCACAAATCCTCACCCACTTACCCAAATAGATTAAAATTATCAGACCCAATTAGTTTCAGCTGAGCAATTCGGTTAATTATTAGATAATATTTGCCAATTCTCACCCACTCACTAAAATAGATTGAACCTATTATACTCAATAATCTCAGATTTATAGATTTACCAATTCTCATCCACTCGCCTAAATAGGCTGAACCTATCAAAATTGAAGGTTTCAGGTATCAATCATTCATATTTCAGTCAGTATATCAGTGAATATGTTTTATTAAGTAAATAAACCACTAAAATGCTTACCTAAAATCATAAAATAAAAAATTAATCAATCATTAATTGCTTGGTAAACCAAATTAAACTTATTGAAACAACTAATAACCCACACCACAATACCACTTACCAAACTAATTAACTTATTGAATCAACCAAACACTAACTGCTTACCAAAATATAAAGCTTATTAACCAACCTTAAACCACCAAGCAATTGGTAAAAGCATCGAAACTACCAACTCAACTGAACATCATACTGTTTAGCCATAACATTATACCAACTACCATCAAAAAGATATAAAATTCTCTTGTTATATATATTAAATTTATTTTTACTATAAAAATAATTAATTTTATTTTTTATAAACCTTTGTGGGCATGTGCACCATAAATCACCAAAGTTTCATTACAATTGGATGAATGGTATAATATCATAGATTTTGAATGAATAAATGAATGAACATTTACATTTATATTTTTGTAGATGCCATAACTTATTTCCTATATGTCTATTAATTGACTGCCTCAAACCTCAATAAAGTTCAATAAGGTATGTTAAAACATATAAAACTAGGAAAATTTGCTAGAAACAGCACTTTTATAATGGAATGTCTTTAGCATGATGGTACAGCACATCTCAAATCGTGAAAAATTTTACATATTATCTCTAAGTACCTGAACCATATTTCACAAAGCACAGAAGACCATAGCTTGGCAACACATTGAGCTCCAGGGTTTCCAAACTTCTGTAGATTCAAAAAGAGTTTAACTCCTTAAATCAAATGTTTGTGAGACAACATGTAAGATATTTAAGCTATTATACTTTACATCCAACAGTAGATACTTGCAACTGATCATTAATAAGAGGTAATCAGTAAGGAAGGAATTTTATATCAATAAGAGTGATATGAGAAGTATCAGATCATAAGTTTCTCTCTGATGGGTAGCCAAATTTCACCCAATGCTGCACTTATAATGATAAGTGTTTATAAATGAATTATATCATTACATCTTGACCCTTTTAAAAGAGTTTACCTTTCATACAGTAAAGAACCTAGTCTACAATGCTGTTAACTATGTGATTAAAATCTGTGGAAGCTAAATATGAAATCTAACGCTTTTCTTTCTTGTAACAATCACTTTAGTTACTACGATCTGATTCAAACAGCAAATTTGGATAATCATACACAGGAAAGATGGACGACTTTAATAACAAGAATAATACAACATGGGCGAGAGTTGTGGCAAGCGGTGCGCTTAATGGTGCAACTAAGGGCAAGAAACGCCCTGGAGGGGGACCAGGAACCCAATCTGCAAAGAAATCGCAATCTCAAACACCATCTGGGTACATGGTATTTACTGTAAAGCACGCGCAATACATGTACATTCAATTCAACCAACCTTTGTCAAAGGCGAATCACGGGATCAGACTCTTCCTTGGGGATGAGTCACCAACCCTGTGGGAGAAAGCATGTGAGGCACAGCCCTCACTTTTCCCTCACGCGGTGTACGTAGCCACCAACAACATGGGCCATGGCTGGATCAATATTGATTTTGAAACAGCTGATGAAGCTGATGCTGCAGCAAAAATCTGCGTGGAAATTGCCCTCCCTGAGGGCAAAAAAATTGTGCGCACTGCGTGCACCAGATGGAACAAAGCAAAAACTTTGTTCATCTCCTTTGACTCGCTCCCCACCAACCTTCCTCATAAGATAATCAGGGAGGAGCTCTGCAAAGGTCTTGTGGCCTACGGAGAAATCCAACAACTTTAATTACAGTGATTTCAATTAATGCCCGACCTGTGCATGGGCAAAGCTATCGCTGTAATCAACCCCTTCCCAGAAGTGGAAGAGGATTTATCCAGAATTCCCCGCGCAGCAGAATTTCACTTTGCAGATGGGGGCCAGTCAGCTGCATTCCGAGTTACACCAGAATGTGCACCACCCATTTGCAACCACTGTGGCTCACTGGGCCACAAGGAACATGCATGTCCTGTAAAAGAGGGCTTAATGGAAAATGATTTTTGTGAAGAAGCTATGGATGAAGATAATGAAAACTTCGCCAAAATGACTGATGGCCACCACTCATTCCGCTGGGGTGAAGATGGACTATACTCCATCGTGGACCCAGTTACAAGTAAACAGCGTAAAGCAGCACAAAAAGCCTCAAGAGAGCAGCGGCTGAAGCGGCGGCACACGCGGAATCTGCCATTAACCACGGACAAATTCAGGAGGATATTTCAGATATTCACTGAACCAACCAATCAGAACAATATGCCCAGGTCGAAAATTTTCATAGTAATCAGACTGAGCCACGAAGCGTCATCAGTTATGCACATACTGAAGCAATGCAACCGCAATTTGGGTGAAAATGCGGTGCACAATGCAATAAAGTTGAACCTCAAAAATATAAAATCCAATCAACAACCCGCATCAAATCAACATGAGACCTGTGCAGGAAAAGTTGATGCAAATGCAAAAAACAGCAATTCCATTTAATCATTGGGTCAGATCAAAGGAACCAACAATGGCAGTGAAAGAGTTGGAGTACAGATGCGGAGCATGGCCAAAATGAGCCGCGGTGGGATAGGACCAGAGGGTCCTCCCAACCGCTCCTGAGGCGCCACGGGCACCTCAGTGTCAATAGGGACATTAAATATCGCGGGAGCCAGGGCTCATACATCCCAAGCCAAAAAGCTGGCATTCCTGCAAAAGCCTCTTGTAGACATCTTGGCCATCCAAGAAACCCACTGCCTACAAGGGGAAGAAGAATCTTGGTCAACCAGGGTTGCACCATCACAATCAGTATGGACATCTCACTGTGGGGTGATAGTCCAAAACAGCAAAAAATTTAAAATTACAAATTCATCATCAAACTTGCACGGTCGAGTCCTGGTAGCAACAATCACATGCCAAGATGAAATAATTTCGTTAGCATGTATCTATGCACCATGCACTGCAACTAAGAGAAAAATTTTTTTTGAAAAAATTTCTACCCTCACCCTCCCACCAAATATCATCATGTTAGGCGATTTCAACTGCTGGATAACCCCAATACAGATTGATGGCCTAATCCCAGGGGATACCCACCTGGACACATTGAATATTGCACAATGAAGGCATCTCTTGGCTTACAGGATGCTCTTCCTCCCAATTCACCAATCCTTTCCCATATGACAAGACCCAACATACATGAGGGACTGCTCATATCAATGAGTCGTATTGACCACATCCTCATCCCACAATCCCACCACTCAAGAATCTCTAAATTACAACAAAAAAGATCAATTTTTTCGGATCACCAATTAGTTACAGTGCAGTTAGCGCCAACCCAATCCCACACACAGGTGTCGCCTTGGAGAAAGCTTCACCCAGAAAATATAAGTTTGCCTGAGATATCTGACTGGGTTGAAAACAAGGCTACAAACCCAGAATTCACAGCCCCATTCACTTTGGATCCCATCGGAACATGGGAAAATTTTAAAAAAGGTTTAATCAACAAAACCTGACATATTGCATCATGCAAGTACACCGCGGACACAGCCACAATCAAGCGTACCTTGGCAGAACTAGACCACCTGGAAATAAATACTCCGAGATCTGGCTATAGCCCTAATTGGGGATGCAAATGGGCAGAAGTTCAGCCTGACTTAACAATCTCATCTTTGAACACCAACACAGAATCAAAGTATTGAACAAAGGTAAGTTCATAAAGGAAGGTGAAACCTGTTCAACATTCTTTTTCTGCCAATTCCACTCCCGCGGAAACCAGCCCATGTGTACACAGGTCCGCAAGACCAACAGCACTGTGGCAACTGACCCTGAGGAGGTCAAGGCGGAAGTACACCGCTATTACACCAAATTATATCGTGATATGCCAACAGATCCACAAAAAATTAAAGAATTTATTCAAACTGCCAAGATACAAAGTACACCACCAAATTACAATATACTATCCCTTATCACACGGGAGGAGCTGTGGGAGACAATTCGCGGTGCACCACGTAGGAAATGCCCAGGGCCTGATGGGATACCCTACGAATTTTACAAAAAATATTTTCAACAAATCTCCCCTCCTATTGGCGTCAATGAACCAGAGTTTGTTGGAAACACGCCTATTACCAGGAGGCCATGAATCCTACGTTATAACCCTGTATAAAAAGAGTGACAAGTTATGGAAAATCAGCCCCACCCAAAACCTCCATCCTCACTCTCCCACCTAAATCTACGCCAGCCAATCAGAGCAATGCTTGGACCAACATTCGCACCCAAGCAGCTGCCCATTCGCCCAATCCTACCCACTCAAATTTAAACGCCACTATTCCAGTGAACCAAGATCCATGGGATCTATTGGCTGAAACTGACAAATCAGGTAATATCCTCATTAGTAAGCATACAGGTCAACCTCTCTGCCATGGCAATTATGGTCGGGCAGAATTTTTCCTTCCTGACTTCGATGAAACCCCTACCCCTCGCCATTTCGCTCCTCTACCCAATACAGCCCCCTTCCAGAGTGACCACCAGCTCGCCTTAGCTGCGGTGGCCTCTCCTCATTGTCCAAAACTACGCACCGCGGTGGCCCAGTCAGTGGCTCAGCTCCAGAATGGCCTGCCCACCATCTTTTTCCCCCCAACTTCCCTGAATCTCCCTGCAGTGACATCTCAAAACTATTTGATGATGCTGAAATCGCTTTTATGAATGTCGCAATGCTTGCTTCATTCAACCCCTCAGCCAAAATCACCCGCCACAGTATCTCCCTTTTCACCCAACTTCCTGAAGCCTGCAAAGAAGCTGAAGTTCTACTCGCAGCTTTTTTTGAAACACTTTCCCATCATTATCTTGATGCAGAAGTGGAAAACTCCTACTACGCTGACCTCAGCCCTCACTATGCAGATGCCCCAACGCCCTGGCTCTCTACTCTGATCCGGTACTGTAACCAACACCCCTTGATCAAGGCGGGTCTTTCTGAAAACCAACCCCCCAACCCCTCCTCACCCTCTGCCATGGTGGGTTAAGCAGTTTCTGCTTCCCACCTGGTTAGTAGTTTGTTTTGCCGTTTTGAGTGTTGTGATTGGTACTGTCTGTCCCCTGGTCGGCGTACCTCAAATAAATTGAAAAAGGGTGACAAGTTGGACCTGGCTAACTGGCGCCCAATTGCACTCTCCAACACTGACACAAAAAACCTAACAAAAATTCTAGCAGCTAGATTAGGCGCAATTGCATCTGACGTCCTATCACCCAACCAATTTGGGTTTATACCAGGGTGTTCAATATGGAACAACATTCACCCTGTTGCAAATATTTACCAATCCAAAGCAACTGGTGCCCTGGTCTTCTTGGACCAGGAAAGGGCGTATGACCGTGTTAGCTTGCCATAGCTAAAAGAATGTCTACATGCCTTCAAACTCCCACCAAGATTCATAAAATGGGCGATGCTCCTAACAGAATCTGCAACCATGGCTGTATGTGGCCCTGGATTCCTAACAAACAAGATTAAACCACACAGAGGGCTCAAACAAGGGGATCCCCTCAGCCCACTGCTAAACAATTTCAGCTTTGACCCACTCCATCAAGTAACTGACTCACGTCTCATGGGGATAACCGCACAAGGACAACCAACAGTCAAGATAATGGCCTTTGCAGATGACTGCGTAGAAGGTATAGCAAATAATGAAGATGCCCGACAGCTGGAACACACTCTAGAGGAATACTCCAAGGTGAGCAATGCATCGCTCAACAAAAGGAAGACAGAAATCATCCTCTTAGGCAAATACACAAACAATTGGGCCACAACATCAGAACCTCACACCAACACTCGAAGAAAAAACCCAATTATATTACCCTTTGCAACACCTCCTACCACAACTCCTGTCCGACACCTTGGAATCCGGCTAGAATCAGGGGGATATGCTAATGAAACAATGGAAAGCAACCTGTTACAACGGGTATTAAACGCGTTGCCTCCCTCAAGGGAACCCACAGGACTAACAGGACGAGTTACAGTTGCTAACTCGCTCATCCTCCCAATAATGTGGTACCAGGCCCACGCGATAGCCTTCTCACCTACCTTTATAACCTCAATCTGCGCGCTTATCCAGGGCTGGCTGTGGCCTGGCTCTCACCCTCCTATACGGATGGAAACACTATTTGGCCCACGCTCAAGCAAAGGTATGGGACTAATAAATTTTGAGAGCCACGCCAATCACATCCTAGGTACCTGGATAAAGGAAATCCTTGCTCCAGACCTCCCGCAACAGCATTGGTCCAGAGCAGCAAGGAATAACTTTGCACAGGCGCTCAATTTATCCAACCTACATAGTCCACCCAGACTACTTTCATACCTTGCCAAGCGCCCTACTGCAACGGGTCCACATGGAACCTCCCCTCATTTCAAACATATCCTCTGAACTATCTGCCATATGGGATGGACTATAGAGAACATGGGTACTATACAGGGAAGGGGACGACCCAGCCCCCAATTCAAATTAAGAAACCCAGAAAACCACCCCCAGAGGGATATGCTCGCAACAACCCCAAGCATAGCTAGGATAGAATACCTAGATATGCTGGACATTCCCTATGTTTTAACCACACAGAAAGCAATGTGGAAAATGACACACCACCCACTCCTACAACCAAGGATAAGAGCAAACGCCTGGCGCTGTTTAAGAAGGACCTATAGGATGGCGGACCGCTCCAACTACATCCACAAAACATGTGCAGTATGTGGAGGGGAGGGATCCCTACATCACCGCCTAGAAACATGCCCCCCAACCAAAGCTATATGGCAGGAAGTCGCACGCCTGCTCAAGTTTCAAAACGAACAGGAATTCTTGATATCAAAGAGTCTTTTCGCGCTCCAGATCGAGTCACCAATCCCATCTACACTCCACTCCCTAATAATACCCATTGCAATGTGGACAATACACACAATTGCTTTAGATGCGTTCAAGGGCACGGTCCCAACCATTCATGGGATTATTAACAGATTTCATGTCCACTTACTAGAGCACTTCCAAGCCTGGCTCTATGGATATATGAGACCAAGACAAAAAGCGCTCATAGAATCATGGTTATCACTCTGGTTCCTCCACACAGACCCTTTCCTTCACACCTGCTCCATAGCAGGGGAAACCCCCTCGGAGTAGTGCACCAACCCCCCATACCTGGCAGTCCCTTGGCAACAGGGGTAACTTGAGTACCCTGGGGTGCCAATTTTTATATTTCTTAGTTATCCTCTTAGTTTCACATATTTTTGGTAATGTCTGTCCCCTGGTCAGCTTACCTTGGTTAAATAAAATAAATATGAAATCTATTAAAAGTTATAATAAAGTGAAACTATTAGTTAGGTAAACTGGAATAAGGCTTTGAAACTTGTTAAAATTCCATACACAAATCTTGAGAACAGAGTTATGTAGTCTTGATTTTTACAAAGAGATAAGAAAGAAAAATTCTTTATATATATAAGTCAAGGTTGGTTGTTAAAAACCTAAATTTTGAGATACTGGATTAAAGTCACATTTACTTGCTATAGATGAAAACTAATGAGATTAAACAGCTATATTGAACTAAAGCCAGCGTTCAAGCACCTGATAAACCAAACAAAAAGAATACAGTTAAACTTTAAATTAAATCAAGTAAAATATGACTTTGTAGATAACTAAATCTTAGTAGTTCTCTTAATGAAGCATAAAAGGAGGTTACCTGTAACAATTGGCTCTGATTGCCATGGTTATCATAATGATGAATTCTAAGTTAATTCCATCGCAGCAAGGTTGTAATCCAGTTTCTATTTGTGATTATTGAAAAACTAATTTTAAATTTAAATTCAATTTTATATCTGATATAGTTCTTAGTGACATTTATGTTAAATCAATTAAGATCCTACGCCTAAAATACTTAAAAATTTAACTTAGAGGTTCAATTTATAATCTGGGTAAGTATTGAAATTGGGTTGACCAACCAAAGGCTTATATAATATTTACTTTTTTAAATCTTAACTAATATTTAGATAAGAATTTGACTAGTCATTATAACTTGCATTTTTTCACAGGCCGGCCTTTATAGGGACTTGCTAAAGTTGTATTAAATTACTTTTGGAAATTTCACCTCAGCGCCTTTTGTTACAAGTAATCATGATAGCAGATCAAATCCTTAATCCTGCCGGTGCAACTTCTGATGCCTTAATTTACTGATCACCTGGGCTTGTGGCCATGTGGTCCATAATTGCTATTATTCTCTTAAATTTTAATATCCTAATTGCCCCACGCTGGTATAAATTAATTGGTATTATGGTCCTTAATTCTAATATGGCTATCCTCAGGGGTTTTTATTGGTGGTGGGTTATTGCTGCTATTATAGAAAAACCCCAAGCCCTAATAATTTGATTACCTGGCCTAATTTAGTATTACGCTCTATTTTACCAAACTGAAAGTGCCGCATAGTAATTATAAATTGCACCAATAAGAACCTTTAGTAAGGAAAAGAGCATATCTAAGTGGGTTTGCCAATTGTCAGGGAATCTTTTTCTACTTAGCTGAACTCAGCCTATATTGAAGATTACTATACAAGCCATTTAGTCACTGGCAGTTCAATACTATGGTATGCTTCTTTGAAGTTTTTTTTTAAAAAACCAATTTCTGATAATAAGGTTTTACTTTGTAAAGTTTGGTTAAGGTTACTATCCTCAAACGGTACCTTATATCTTTGTGTGTTTACTAACCTGTGCACCTAAAAACTAATGCCCCCGTGACAACTTCAACAGGCAGTCTCTTTTAAATGCAGTTTGGATATCTATTCCAGCCTTCACTGCGCTGTCCCCAAAATATTAACCTATTTGCTTATATATAAATATTTGTTTTAGAAAACCTGCAATAATTTAATTTTATTTATCAGTGCCAGGCTTAATAAAGGGATTTTTTAATGCTGTGGTATCTTTGGTAGTATGTAAGCCACTCAGGAAGACCCCAAAGGAGAGGACAGATTAGTTATTAAACCTAGTCAAGTGGACCAGTAGTGAGTAGCCATGCATTTCCTGAAATTACAACCTGCAATTTTAAAGAATTCTTCCCTTATATTAGACTTACCTAGATCACTGTTAAATAAAGGAAAATCTTACAGTGTGGTTCATTTTCCTAATGCAACATTCATAAACTTGAGTCTTCTGAGTGTTAAATTATTTCAAACTCATTTTCATTAAGATGGAGAACAGCCATTATCCTAAGAAAACCCAACTTTATCGCCTATAACACCAGTTATGTTCCCCTCTGCTGTGTTAGGGGGAGGTTGGGGGATGCTATTTAGGCTTTTAGTAGTTGATGACTCTTGCGCCCACCAGGATATCTCTAGGAGAAGCGTTGAAACTTTTTGTAACCCTTGGATTTCTAGATAGTAATCTCCTGCCTACCATTTTAAAAGGTACCCATTTTATGTGGGGCTGTGAGTTGCAACCACATTTGTGGAGCCAAAGGGACTTCCCTTTTATTGATGGGTGATGTAACAATCATTTTTGATTGTCATGGTCACCCTAATACTGATATCTAAGGGAATTCTATAACTTTAGTCAGCTCGCCAACCATAGTTTGCTTAACTTGTGAGGTTACCTTGCTGCTCAGGGGACCTCTTATGCACAGATTAGACACCAGAAACTGTTAAAGGGGCTTGATCATCTTCATTGAACAAATCTTCTTTTGATGCTACCCAATGTAGTATCAAATTTTTATTATAATTATTTACACATAAGGTGAAACTCTTGCAGACACTCTCTGACATGTTCTCTTTATGTTGGCCCTTAAACACAGAGGATCCTATCAAACCTCTCACTTGTAAGCTTGGCTCCAAGGTATCCATGCAAAAAAGTGTCCTGTTCTTCCATAGCAGACCTTGGACTTGTTACTATATTCTGCTTGCCTACTATTACCATCTGACTGCTGGCAAAAAGATTACTTAGACTGATATTTGTTAAACAAAAAGTATAAACTGAGATTCTGTGTAGAGTTTAATTATAATAAAGTTGAAATTTTGTTGGAAGTCTTTACAACATTACCCAGCTTCATCTATTATGTTTAATTTGCTTGTCAACTAGGGGATTCATCACACTAGTTGATGTTGGAGTTATCATTGTACATATGATAACTATTGTTTTGGGAATTATTTCAGCAATTATTTATTGATCAGACATACTATGATCTGCCAAATTGATGAGCGTTTTGTCAATGAACCCTGGTAATAAACAAGGTAATATGGAGTCAATTTCATTATTGATAACTAAATTGGTTTTTAGGATTTGATTGGGTTTAGTTTACAATCAACTAAGGGGATTATGAGTTGCTGGAAAATAATGCAACCTGTCATAAAGCAACTTTTGAGTTAAATTTCTGGATTGCAATCTGCTGTTTATGGGTAAGAGTCCCATTACAGAAGCAGGTTGTTACCAAATAAGCGAAAATTCAATGGGAGTTGAGCAAAGACGTCAGGACACATTTTTTTTATAACTCAGAAGAGGTTGCAGTTGATTTGGGAAGAGAAATCAATTATATTTGATATAGAAGCTTATAGTTTCACATGACACTAGAGGGTAATTTATTGGTGACGGCTACTGATCCCAACTGGGGTGCCAACCAAAGGGTTGTACACTGAATTACCTATAAAATCCCCTTAAATTTCTATAATAAAGCAGATAAGCATAGGAAATTAACATACTTTTATAACTAGAATGTTTTGTTGTTATGACTAAAGTTGTTGAAGGACAAGAAGATCCTTTGTATATATTATTTGTATCTTTGTGAACTATGCATGAAGAGAAGGAAGAAGAACCTCTGAACCTTATCTTAGGTTAAGTTCTACCAGACGGAATATGAAAGAAGTCCCTATAATTTCAGAAGAAGTCATTATTAGGACAAGCACCAGGTTGGCGTTAGACCTAATTACTATTTTAGCTATTAGCTCAACTAGAATATTAGTTCTCATACTATTATTTCACATTATATTCTATTGCCATCAACAAGTCAAAAAACGCACATACAAGGAACCCGTACAGCTGAACAAGGGAGTGGAAGTGAGTATTATTTATACCGAGGAAACAAATCTAGAACCTTATCAATTTAAACTCAATTGAAGTTTCAAGCTCTCCAAGTTTTACCAATTGGTGCTCACTACAGAGGGTAGTTGAGTATAGCTGAATTTAGTAAGAAGATTGAATAGAATATGTCTTTAAGAAAAAACTATGAAAGCTTTGGATGGAACCTGAAGTTATCAACAAGGAAGTGCTTAACTTGGCATCACAGGCTGACTTCATTTCATTGGAACAATGGGTGACAAAGGCTGAGGAAGAGGTCAAAAAAGTGGGAAAATTAACAACGACCTCTATGGAAAAGTCAACTCCTTGAAGCGCAAGAAGGGTGAACTGATCAAAGAAGTTTTGTTTCAGAAGACTGAGCAAGAGGCAGACTAAGAATGCATTTGCCAACTGACTGAAGAATTACCATGACAATTGAATCATATAGAAGAACTGGAGGATCATAAATGTGATTGTGCAAAACTGGAGGCGGATGAAGCTGAAAATTTAACTCCTGAACCCTTAGTTGGTAAGAACATCCCACCCAAAATTTGTCTGGGTCATTTGGAGCAATTTCAGAGATGACACTTAAAGTTACTCCCATGGTCAATAGAGTTGTCAGACAGGATTCACCAGTCAGTGAAGACATGGTTTTATTTTAAAAAACATCAAAAATTAACCTCATTCCATCTGGATAACGACCCTGCGTTTTTCTGACTAATTAAGATGACAATGTTTGGTTTCAGTGACCAACTAAAAGGCAGTGACTGTCATGAACTGCCCAACACAGATTGTCAAAATCTAGTGCTACCCCATTTAAATAAAGACAACTGCTCTTATCAGGAGTCAAAGGAAGACATCATGCTAGAATTTGGAAGCCCTTTGTGGATGTCTTTCTGTAAACAAGAATCTATGAGGATTCAGTGCAAAAAGATGAGGCCCTAGTAGCTTTCACAAACCAATTCTACCAGGAATCACTGATCCTGGTCAATGCAAAAGTGCTAATGGATTTTGATGCCCATATCGTAATGCAAGCGGCGTTACATCCCTATTATGATTTGCACAGAACTATAACTTCAGCGTTAAAAACAAAAATCGTCCAATTCTCAAATGGTGGATCATTTGAAGATGTTGGAGCCACTTTAAAGACCCAAATTGAGCATTCAAATTGATCCAGATTAGAGCTCAAAACACTGTAAAATTTTCAACATGAATAAGGTGCAACCTAAAATGAGTTGTGTCTTTGAAAATGACTGAAGTACAAAAGCAAGTGGACAACATGCAAATCCACTGCCACCAGTGTGGGAAATCTGGACACATAGCCGTCCAATTTTAGAGCAAGAAGCTCAAGGAGCAGGTCACCTTAGTCCAGGTGAAGGAGAAGGAAAGCAGTCAGGAGTTAGGAAAAGGTCCTGCAGTTTAGAGACATAAAAATATGGCACTAAAGTTAAACCTGTTTCTCCCAATATTTTGAATAATGACATAGTCATTTCCAATCTCTTTGTAAACAATGAAGCAACCAATCCAATATACAGGTTGTAAATATGGATGTAAATACTATCACTTGAGTCAAACTGAAGGGAACCAATTACAAAATTGTGAAGGAAGTGGCTTGACTGTATGCTTGTCAGCTAGCGGACAAGATTAAATCCACTGAGAACCAGGAGGAGTTGCACATGACGAGATTAGAAGAGGAAACATATCCATTTCAATTAATGCAATCAAGGAATCTTTCCGTGATCTTTCAGAATAACTAATTAATTAATTCAATTTGGCAAATAACGCTAAAATTCATTCAATAAGAAACATTATTAGATTTTTTCTGAGTGTACCTATGTGGATATCATAGTTAACCAAGTGAGAGTGAGGGCAAAAATCAACAGTGGAGTGCCCATAGATATAGTTTGACCAAATTTATGACACAAATGAAGCTTTGCCAGACCAAGAACATGGGAAGGAATATGGAACAGCCAGACCAGATATGACAATATAATGTGGAGACTACAGTGCGCTGCCACTCCTATTAAGTTTTCTTGAGATATCTGCTCACGCCATTGTGTTGGTGAACCAGAATTATGATATCCTGATTAGGACGAAGTTCCTGAGAGATATAGAGTAAAGTGTAATTTTGAGGAGAAAACCCTGACCATTTTGGGGCAGACCCTGCCTTTGGTATATCAGTGGGAAGGATAACCTTACTGTATAAAGAAAAAAATTGCTTTTTGATTTAAAATGACGGCATTGTTACCATCTGATATATTTAGTTGGGAAAAATGAAGAGAAATGCTGAAGGAGATCATGTAATTTAATGGGATCCCCTAGAGAATGAAAAACATGAACACTCTACTTCCTGGGATGCAAATAAACATTAACACAAGTTAACGCTTGAGACTCCAGAGAAACTATATGGAGAAATCGTTGCCCATGGAAAGTCAAGAATTGAACCATGGGTGGTGCTGGGGATAATTGCCAGGACACGAAAAATAAATTTTCTACTAGCTATTCTGGGAAAAAAACCTGATTAAGATAATGAAAATAAGTCGTCATGTTTCTTCATTTAATCCCAAAGTAGAGATCAGCAAATTCCATGATTTCAGAACATAAACTGAAATGGGGTTGCCAGCAAAAAGCTTCCATAAGTGTCAATGTCTTAGTATATTGGGAGAATCTGGCTTATTTATCTAAACAGCAGCAAGAAGAAGTGCTCTGACTATTTTGATAAGTATTGGGAGATATTTGCTCAAGATGACCACAACCTGGGATGCACAAAATGTGATCCACAAGATCAACACAGGAAAACCTCGATGATAAAGATGATACCTGTTTAGAGGTCTAGAGCTGCTGAAGCTGTGGTCAGCGAAGAAATCAGCAAGCTTTCTGAGCATGGGCTCCTCATACCATCATTGCGTTCATAAATGAGTCTGATCCTTATAGTAAAAAAAGGATGGACCAAATCAAGTAGTGATAAATTTTGCCAATTTATTAAATCACTAAAAAGGATTTGTGTCCACTGCTAAGGATTGACGATGAAATTGATGCCTAGGGAACGCCAAATATTTTTCAAAAATGGAATTAATTTTGGAATAATTTCAAAATTGATTTTCCAAAGGATTAAATATGTGATTATTACCTCACAGGGACTTTATCAGTCAACTCAAATGCCCATGGATAATGTGATGCACGGGCACCTTCCAGAGAGTGATGGGCTCATCTTTAGTGATCTGAAGCTATATTTTTATATTAGTATATCTGGATAATATAAATGTATTCAGCGGGACCTTCACGGACCATTTGGAGCACTTAGAAGAAGTGTTCAAGCGACTGGTGACGGCAAACCTTAAAATCAAACTGATGAAATGCCATTTTTTTCAAAAAAGAGTCTGAGTACTTGGGGTTTGTTATTAACTCAAGAGGGATGCAAACCTAGCAGTAGAAGATTATGGCAATTAAATGGATTTTAATCCTGAAGAGCGTTCAGAATGTTCATGTATTTCTTGGGATATTCACTTATTTCCAATTCATAAAGGATGTTGCTAGAATTGAAAAGCCACTATTCCAAGTATTGAAAGATTCAAGAAAGGATTCATGTGAAATGATGAGGCCCAAGAGTCATTCAATGAATTATACTGATATTTGACGACCAGTCTTGTCTTAAATACCCAAATTTTGATTTGTAATTCACCATAAAAACTGATGCTTCATTGATGGCGATTGGTGCCATCTTGAGTCAAGTGAATTATGATAAGGAAGAAAATCTGGTGGCTATATGAGAAGAACACTAACTCCAGTGGAGAGAAATTACACTGTGATGTAGAGCAAATGCCACACGGTGATCTATGCATGCAATAAAATCCAAATGTATATCCATGGAACACACTTTAAAATAGTTACTGACCACTCATCTTTATGCTTGCTCCATATCCTGAAGGAACCAGAGTAGTGATTGTCCCAATGGGCTTTTTAATTTCAATCCTACAATTTTTGAGATAATACACTAGGAAGAGAAGTACATCAAAATGCTGACAAATTATCAAGTTTTCCTGCTATCAAAGAGATTTTTAATTAAGTGAATGAGTTATTCCAGGTAATGATCAAGGACAATATTGGGAATGAGACCTGAAATTCAAGGTTTGCAAAAGAAAGCAATGGAAAACAACAAGATTAAAATGGACAATTAATTAGCTCTCAGCACTTTTGCTGAGCATCAAATTGCTCAATATGTTGAGGTGATGGACACCGCTGGCCTCATAAACAAGGAAAACCCATAACTATACCTCCTTATGCCCCATGTTGCTGATGCTCCTACCCCAATGCTGTCTGCCATAGTCTTCCAGCTAAAGCGGGCGCTGGACAAAAGTTTCCCTAAAGCTTCCTCGCCTTTTGATAGGGCTTCCTAGGCTGTTAGATTAGGTGCCATATTGGGATTTTTTATTTCTAATAATCCCTTTGTTTGGCCCATTTGCAAAATAAAGATGCGTGGCGGCTCCCCCTTTTGTGTTGGGCACTACTAGTTCTAAAAAGAAAAATGTACAATTATATAAATGACTAATGGAAAACGTTTTTATTCCCAAACTCATTATAATGAGCGAGATTATCTTTGCTGCCCATAAAGTCGTTGGCCATTGTGGCCTAAGGAAAATCATGGACTATATTTGCCAGTATTACTACATGGAAATCGATCAACTATGTTGTTACCAACTACCTTGCCTGTTTCATGGAATGCCAACTCCACAAGTCTCATAAAATTATAACAGGGTACAGGCTAGTATGCCCTGGGTTCGCATGGCACACTGTGTTGATAGATGTGATGGGATCCTTGAATATCAATACAGGAGGAGCTTAATATATCATATTGGCAATAGACCATCTGACTAGATGGATAGAAACCAAAGCCTTGAGCAAAATGGATGCTACAAGCACAGTGAGATTCATCTTGGACCAAGTATTGTACTAGAATAGATGCTCACAAGTTTATTTAGTGACAATGGAACCAATTTTACCTCTTATGTGATCCCAAAGCTAAACAAATTAATATAAATCTGAGGAGTGGTATAAATTCCATATTGTCTAGAAAAAATGGAATGTTGGAACAGTTTAGCGGAATGCTAGCTGCAACGCTAAGAAAATTAGTTGTGGGGAAAATTTCTGCCTGAGGAACCTACCTAAGTTCAGTTACCTTTGCCTACAATATCAGCCATCATACGGTGGCAGGAAAAACGCCATCTAAATTACTATGTGGATGAAAGGCAGCATTATCACTAGCTTGTATTCTGCCATATTTCCTGGTTAAGGGATGGGTACTGAGCAATACCTGAACCAACTGGAAAGTATTATGGTCAAACTGAAAATTCAGGTGTTCAATACTGTATCAAAGAAGAAAATAAAGCAAAGTTGATGGATGACAATAACTGACCGCAATATTGGAGTACCATGTGGGGATAGGGTAGCCTATTGCGATACTCATGGCTTTGGAAAAAAGAAATAAATTTGATGCTTTGTGGTCAGATCTGTTTGAGGTGATTGCAAAGTTGGTGTTTATGCCTATATAATTAAAAACCCTATGGATGGTCATATAGTGAACTAGGTCCATATTAAATATCTCAAGTATTTTATCTAGGGAATAATATTTTGCAATGTTCCCAAAGGACCACCAAACCTACTAAAATAGGGTAAGTCCTGGTGTTGATCAAGTCCCAGGAGGGGACCGCTGAACCATGATTAATAGAGAAGTCTTAAAAATAGACCATTGAACCATGATAAATGGTTAAGTCAAAAAATGAACTGCTGAACCAGGTAGGGATATGAAAAGATGGACCTTTGACCTAATTGTAGGTTAAGTCCCATTGCATAAAAGAGAAAAAATAACATAAGAAAAAAATACAAAAAAATAATTTAAGCTATAAAATCTTAAATAAAATTTATATAAAAAAAGATTAAAATGCAAAAATTGACTACTATTTTTTATCAGCAAAAAGAATCTGGTGATGTTTCCTTATATTGTTGGTATGACCAACTCTGGGTTGAAACTGGGTCTGCCACAAGTAGTCCTGAGGCGCTGGAAGAAGAAAGAATATAAGTAGAATCAGGATGGGTTGAAACTGGATTTTCCAGAAGTTGTCCCTAAGAAGAGATCCACTCTGATAAAAAACTGATAGTCCATCCTGGGGGAATACAGGGAACAAGGAATTAGAGAAACCGCCTGAGAAGATCCTTTAATTGAAGAAGTGCCATATAACCCTGACCTTGTAGAAACAGGATTTCTGAACCTATTATCAGTAAGAACACCCAAAATAGGCTGGCATGGCATGAGGCCATGGGAACTGCGCTCTGTGGAGGTGGAAGCGAGGAGGACATATAATGGGAACGTGCTAAAAAGAAGGATTACCAAGAGACACATCAAGCAAGGAAAGGAGATGTACCAAGAGAACTCCAATTTAAACCATGTTGGCAGACTCAGTTGGAATTGAAGCAGTGTATGTCTCCAGAAAATCTTCATCAATGGATAATTTAATTAAGTGGGGGATGTGTTGGGATTTTTATATAGCCACATTATCCAGATTAATCAATTATAATACATCTGCTTGTCCACTAGTGGATTCATCCACTAGTGAATTGTTGGATCTTTGGGTTGGAAATAGTCTCGCTGGTGCTTATTTACCTCTAATCCAACAATATAAGATAAGGGCTTCTCTCACCACTTATCTGAAAATTAATAAAGTTAAATAAATACTAAAAAGGTTAGATTTATATATATTTATTTGGCGCAGCTTGGGGGTAAAAAAGAGTAAGTACTTATTAAATTAACAATAATATATAAAACGTCGAGGCTCAATGTTTTGATGGCTTTGGGAATTTAAATTAGGTAATATGTGATTTCAGCCTATCAAAGCTTGGAAAACTTTCTTCACTTTGGCTGAACAATGGATGGACTTTTTGTTTGGCTAAGACATACCCTGAGGTAACTATTTGATAAATTGCAGCCAATCCCCATTCACTAAAAATATTTCACCTTGGGGGACCCCCACCACACCTATAAAAGGAGGTGGTCCCCACGTAGGTGCTTGAATGGACCTGGGCATGGCTGGGGAAGTTCCATCTAATGGATGCCCCATGGTCCGCTTCATGGTTGGAGTAATCCAACAGCTGGATATTGATTTAGTTGCTTGTAGAGGATTCAAACTCATGTTACCTCAATTTGTGGGGTTCCTTCAAGAATCAGCCAGTGTCTTTTGGCTGACCAAATTATTATCAATAAAATCAATTTCCTCATTGTTGCAGACTTGTAAATGTCTGACATTTCCTCTATTCAACTGAGTTTTACCCACAACGTTATGTTCTAAAGCCTGGGAGACAAATTTCTGACATGGATGTGGAGTTTATAATTATGTACAATGACTATTGTTTGGAATATTATCCCGAATAAATATCTAGTAATTCACTGGGGTTTGATCCACCGGATCATTAATGTTTTTGTTGGAAATTTACCTTTGCAGACTAAAAATAAGAATGCTGTAGGTCGAGTTCCACCAAAAAAGGGAAATGTCAGCCATTTGAAATTTTCTGATGTTGTTAAAAGTTCATTTATTAACAATAAAAATAAGAAAGTCAAAGAAATCAGCCAAAAGTCCCTAGTGATTCTTAGTGGAACCCCGTTAATTGGGGAAACACCACTTTGAAACCTGTATGGGCACTAGTAGTAAAATCAACTGGTTGGATTACTCCAACCTCACCATGGACCTCAGGGGAATCATTGGAAGGCACTCCCCTGACCCCAACGAAGTCCTTCAATGCACCTGCATGAGGGACCCCCCTTTTATAGGCTTGGCGGGGGTCCCACAAGGTGCAATAAATTTCTCAGGTGGTGATTGGCTTAAATTTATAAAAAGATTATCTCATGGGTACATTTGGGCCAATCAGAATTCCTCTTCCTTTGTTTCGCTGCCCTGAAGCAAGTTCCCAAGTTATGATACATTATTCCTGCATCTTTCCTAATTCAGACTCATGTACATTATTCTGAACATATTCCAAATCCCCCTCAACCCTCAAAATTACTTTAGATACTATATAGTCAGAGGTCGAGGGGCATTTGTTTTTCTTTATTGAGCGCTTAATAAAAATCATAAAAATCCGATTTTTACTAGCGCTTTTTATTTAAATCTTTATTTTTTATAATAGTTGTGGAAGCCAGCTGCTGGAATGTATCAGCAAGAATAATTAAGCTGGTTTCCCACAAAACGGTGCTCACTACAGGGGACCCCTGTATAACCAGAATCATTGTTCTCAAGGAGCAACTTTCCAGTGCCTTATCCTGACTTAAGGAGATTGAGCAGCGCCCTCACAGTTTCCCCATATGTAAAATTCACTTTTGGTGAAGGAAACATCAATACTTTTTTTGTATGTTTATGAAGCCGTAATTTATGGCTCAACTGATACTCAAAAAGTTCAGTACATCCTTCCCTGTTTAAATCCCCTAGCACAAGAGATGATAGTTCCTTACCTGAACCCTTCGTTCACTTGGGCAGAGGTGAAGGAGGCTCTTGTGGCTGAATTCGGATCTAAGCAGAGTCTATTTATGGAAAAACATGCATTTATGCGCCTTAGCATGTATGAGGATGAACCACTCCAAGCCTTTGCTGAACAGTTTTACCTCGCTGCGCAAAGGTTAACAACCTCTAACATGCTCACCCTGGATGATGCTATCGCTGCCCTGTTAACTGGGTTAGCTTCTCAGCCCTCTCTAGCTAGGCATATTATCTCAGTGAAACGCCATTTCCAAAATATCCGTGATCTAAAGGAGGCGTTAATAGATGTTGCTGATTTCCATTCATGTGCAACAAACAAGAAAGATGAGGTGATCCCTCCAGCTTCTCACTATTGAAGAGTTACCACAATTTGATCAGTTGAGACCTGCTCCCTCTGCGCAACCTAAAAAGGTTACCACTCCTTCATATGAATCAAAACCCTGTAAGGTAGTAACAACCATCCGTCCACACCAGCTCACTAAAGCTGCTGTGCCTACCCCTCCAGCTAAGCTGGTAAAGGCGTGCCCTAAGGCTATTCAATCTCCTGTGGCCATCTCTCCTACCTCCATCGTGGCTTTGCCAGTTGTTGAGAATACCCTTGGGGACGAATCTGAGGGGGTTATGATGATTTTGGATACTATATACTTGGAGCCCCCGCAGAGGTAGAGGTTCCTGATTACCTGAACGCTGGAGGAGTAGATGAGACTACCATCCCTGAGGAAACGTACCTCAGTCGAATCCTAGAGGTGTCCACAATTGATTGACAATGCTAGCGATGGTGATCAATTCCTAGCTAGCTTGATTCACCCTCTTCAGCGCGTTCATCCCTTACAAACCATCATGAATAATTACCCTGAGACTGCTAAAAAACTCACTTCCACCTTACGGCTTAAAGAGGTTCTAGCTTTGTCACCTAACTTTGGAAAGACTCTAACTAAGGTTGAAGTAGTAATTAAAAGTTTCGTATATTGGCCATCTTGGACACTGGCTTCCCAGTCAACGTGAACTCCACTTAGCTTATCAAGAAGATAAAGCAGCGCCTGACTTAAAGTACTCACAAGAATTTGGAACCGCTGGCCCCAACAATAATCGTGCTATTGGGGCATACTTTTCCCTTCCCATTTGAGTTGGGGAGCTTATTTTATCAGCTCCTGATGTGGCTTTAGATAACAACGCATATGATATGGTAATCAGCACTCAGCTTATGATTGAATATGAGGGAATAATCAACCTGAATCAAGGTTACCTCTCAATGCTCAACTATGAAGTCCCGTTAGCCTTATCCAATAAAGAGTCCAGTAAACACGAATACTCCTGCCTGGTTGAATACCACTTCGCAGCAATACCTTTATCTTATACCACTTCTGGGCGTCACACAAAGAAATTGCCTAATTCAGTGGATGAAAGGGAAGGTATCCCTTTTTATGCTTCAGATGAGGTCATAATCAAGCTTAGTGAACAACGAGTGGCTGCCACCAAACTCACGCTACAAAACCCAAGTCACTGTTTGTTACACCTCGTTATTATTGAGGGCATCAGTCCCTTGGAGCCTCGGGTATTACCTGGCATTTTTGACCCTGATTATCAAAGGCCCATTACTTTGCTATTGGGGAACCTCACCTCCAAGAACATAGTTGTGAAAAAACCCCAAGATATTGGAAGAGGCTTTTTAGTCCCTGTGGAGGACATTGAACAAAGTCACTCCATTAGTACTATGATGGATATGGGCCTGCCAACAGATAACCTGGTATGTACCTTGCCTAACGTCCATATCTAGGATGAGTTGACCCCGGATGAGCTAGAAAAAGCTCACACTCTCCTTGACAACTATAGTGATATATTCTCCAAATCTGATACCAACTATGGTCACATGAAGGGTTGGTGCCACTCCATTGATGTGGGTGATGCCCATCCCATTCAGTCAAAACCTTATCATAAATCAAAAGTGGAAGAACAGCAAATGAGGACAGAACTTCAGCAGTTACTCGATGCGGGGTTGTTATTTCCTTCACAAAGCCCCTGGTCTTCCCCTCTCTTGCTAATAAAAAAGAAGAATGGAGGACATTGGATAGTCATGGATTACAGCAGGTTAAATAACCTCACAAAAAAGGATAGCTATCCTCTTCCTCATATTGACGACGCCTTGGACCAACTCTCAGGCTCTAATTTCTTTTCTGCCATGGACTTAGCTAGCGGTTATTGGAAAATGGACCTTTCTCCTCAAGATCAGGAGAAATGTGCTCTTTTCTTTAATGAAGGTATTCTCCAACCCACACAATTACCTCAAGGGTTGTGCAACGCACCTGCCTCTTTCTGGCGTGCAATGGATCACATTTTACGGGACCTCAAGTTGACTTGTGCCATAGTCTATCTTGAAAACATCATGGTGTTCTCAAAAATCTTTAAGACCATCTTGAGCACTTGAGGGAGGTGTTTCAACGGTTACATCAGTCTAATATAAAGTTGAAGCCCTCAAAGTGTACCTTCTTCCAAAGGAAACTCAATTTCCTTGGTCACTCCATTTCACAAGAAATTCAACCCATGCAGGACAAGGTTGAAGCCATCTCAAAGATGATGGCCCCTAAAAATCTACGGGATATTAAGGTATTTCTAGGGATGATGGGGTATTACCATCAGTTCATCCCTGAGTTCGCTCAACTCAGTGAGCCCCTTGTCCGTCTATTGACCAAGAACACTTTATTTTCAGTGGGGTGTAGAACAGAAGGCTGCTTTTGAGACGCTGAAGCAACTTCTGTAACAACGCCCTATTCTATGGCACCCAGATTATAATTACCCCTTCATCTTATTCACTGATGCTTCAGACTATGCCGTTGGGGCCATCTTAGCTCAGTTGGATAAAAACGGTGTAGATCATCCTGTCTCCTACTTTAGTAAGATGATGTCAAAGGCTGAACAAAACTACAGTGTCACGGAAAAGGAGTGCCTTGCTGTTCTGTTGGCTGTAAAGCACTACCGCTCTTTCCTATATGAAACTACTTTCACTGTAGTTACTGACCACGCATCTCTAAAGTGGTTACAGAATATGAAGGATTCTACTGGTCGGCTAGCTTGCTGGGCTCTAAAGCTCCAGCCTTATGACATGAAGATCAAACACCATGCTGGAACCCGTCACTTGAATGTTGATGGGTTGACTTGGCTACCAGTCCTTCACTTGTATAACAATGAGGCAGAGAGGTTACATGACCTTTTAATGATCCCCAGTGAATAGGAGGATGAGGATGAGCCTGTTAAAAAAGATGTGGCCTAGCACTCCTGTAACGCTAAAGTTGAAGATGGGAAGTTGTATAAGCAGGTGGGGACAAAATGGCTACCTTATCTTCAACCCTCGGAACGTGTACCTGCTATTTTAGAAGCACTTCTACCCTAGGTCATGGAGGGGCAAGGAAAACCTATGAATGAATTAAGGATTGGTTTTACTGGGATGAAATGATGAAATCTATCGTTGATGTTTTGGAAGCCTACCTTACTTGCAAGAAGCAATCTGGCTTCAAGTCTAGATACCAATATCAACTAACTACCCCGCAACAACCGTTCCACACCATCAGCTTAAATGTAATAGGTCCTTTTCCTCAGTCTACTAGTAGAAACAGATTTATCCTAGTAGCTATTGACCACATCACTAAGTGGGTTGAAGCCGTGGCTCTTCCTTCTCAAACAGCTAAGGCCGCCACCACCTTTTTACATCAACACAACTTTACTTGGCACGGTTGCCCCCAATTACTACTCTATGATATTGGTAAGAACTTCACCTCCAGAGTAGTCAAAATTCTGGCCACTTCCATGGGAGCACAACAACTTTTATCAGCTTTGTATAACCCATCCACAAATGGGACTGTGAAGAGAGAAAATGGAACCTTCGTTTCCATTCTTTGCAAACTGGCCTCATCTGATCCTCTTCACCGGGATCAATATTTACCTAGTGCTCTTAAGGCATACCAGATTAGCTATCACCGGATTTTTGAAAATGTCTCCATTCTGTGTCTTGTATGGGCGGGAACCAGGCATACCTGCCCTCTTAGCTAAGGATGTATTCTCTTCTAGAGTTGAGGAACTAGAGAAAGTTATGAGGAGATTGGCTCAACACATAATTCAACTCCAATTTGAAGCTATAACCAATTTAGCCAAAATGGTAACAAAATAAGGGCAGGCCGCAAATGAGTCCCAAACCCCCTTACCCACTTTCCAAGTTTCTGACATGGTGTTGTACTACCATAACTGCATCACCCCTAGAAGCGGTAAACTTGGAACAATCTGGGAGGGACCTTTTACCATCATCTGCAAGAGAGGAAATGAGTACTCAATCAAAAATCTAGCTACTGGTATTACTATTAATCGCGTACTTAGCTGTTTCCTTCAGCCCTACTCCCCCCAACATTCTTGAGGGGGTGATGTCAGACATTTACCTTTGCAGCCTAAAAATAAGAATGCTGTAGGTCAAGTTCCACCAAAAAAGGGAAATGTCA
Organism: Massospora cicadina; assembly: GCA_022478985.1. Taxonomy (NCBI): domain Eukaryota; kingdom Fungi; phylum Entomophthoromycota; class Entomophthoromycetes; order Entomophthorales; family Entomophthoraceae; genus Massospora; species Massospora cicadina. The sequence goes on along the minus strand of JAKSZP010007152.1, from coordinate 4,147 downwards.
GCCATTTGAAATTTTCTGATGTTGTTAAGAGTTCAATTTATTTAACAATAAAAATAAGAAAGTCAAAGAAATCAGCCAAAAGTCCCTAGTGATTTTGGTGGAACCCCATTAATTGGGGAAACTCCAGTATAAAACCTGTATGGGCACTAGTAGTAAAATCAACTGGTTGGATTACTCTGACCTCACCATGGACCTCAGGGGAATCATTGGAAGGCACTCCCCTGACCCCAACGAAGTCCATTAATGCACCTGCATGAGGGACCCCCCTTTTATAGGCTTGGCGGGGGTCCCACAAGGTGCAATAAATTTCTCAGGTGGTGATTGGCTTAAATTTATAAAAAGATTATCTCATGGGTACATTTGGGCCAATCAGAATTCCTCTTCCTTTGTTTCGCTGCCCTGAAGCAAGTTCCCAAGTTATGATACATTATTCCTGCATCTTTCCTAATTCAGACTCATGTACATTATTCTGAACATATTCCAAATCCCCCTCAACCCTCAAAATTACTTTAGATACTATATAGTCAGAGGTCGAGGGGCATTTGTTTTTCTTTATTGAGCGCTTAATAAAAATCATAAAAATCCGATTTTTACTAGCGCTTTTTATTTAAATCTTTATTTTATATAATATATTTGTGGAAACCAGCTGGTAGAATGCACCAGCAAGCATAATTAAACTGGTTTCCCACAGTTTTGTTGGGGGTGATCCCTAACAATAAGTAAGTGATTAGGTTGTCAATTTTACTATTGATAACTTAATTAACCTGTAGGAGTCAATTGGGTTTAATTGTCAAATAACTAAGGGTTTTATGAATTTCTGGGCAAGTAATTCCACCTGTGATAGAGCAAAATTCAAGTTAACTTTTTGGGGATTGCAACCTGCTGTTTATGGGTAAGAGTCCTATTATCTAAGCAGGTTATTACATAAAAAGGATGTTTAAATGAGGGTTGAGTGAAGGCAAAGGGACACGTCCTTCCTTTCAACTCAGAAGAGTAAAATTGAGAGTCAGAGAGAGTCTTCTTGAAACATATGAGGAAGAATATCGTTTTTGTGACCCTGGAGGGTTAATTCATTAACAACAGCCGCCTTATCCAAAAGGGGCGCCAACAAAGAGTAGGTCGCCAAATACCCTTATAAATTCCCTTGAGTTTTATAATAAAGCATATAAAAAATCAAATAATTTTCATAAATCGAACTGTTTTGCTCTTTTATTAGAGTTTTGGAAGGATAAGAGATTCTTTGTCTATCTTATTGCTATCTTGCAGACTTTGTGTGACAAGAAGGAAGAAGAACCTATGAACCAGTTCCAAGGCTAAGTTCTACTAAAGAGGAACTCCCTACAAGATATTCCAGAATACCATTCAAGATTAGGGTAAGCACCAGTTTTTCTTTGAACCTAACAGCCATCTTGACTAAAAGAAGCTCAACTAGAGTAATAGTCTTTATATTATTACTTCCCAAGATAATTTATTATCACAAAAATTCAAAAAACGCACATACAATGAACCTGTGCAGTTGAACAAGGGAGCTGAAGTGATTTACTATCCAAAAAGAGTAAACAGATTGAAAAAATTCAACAATTGGTACTTGCTACAGGATTAGTTGAGTAGCCACCAGTTCCCAGTTCTAACATTTTCCAAATTTTTTCCAATGGAGTAAGATTTACAAACGCGATCTTCTGCCCTCTCTTAATGAAAATTTTAGAGGCAGGTAGGATGACAAGAAATGCACAGATCTCATGGTGGTCAGATAAAATTATTCCAGGAGCCATAAAAGGTTTCTCCCTTGACCATTGCCAAGGGGTAGTAAATTTTTTTTCTGACAATCCTTCAGGTAGCTCCAAGATCATCTTAGTGGACACCACGTGCTGTTTCACATGGTATATAACACAATCCAGGGAGACTCTAATGAGAATTCCTTCAACTTTGGAATGATGGCAGGAGGAGGAAAACTTCTGTGACCTACTTGTTGGTAGCGGATAAGGACTAATCATCATTATAGGCCGCATTGACAAAACTATTCCTAAAGATTAGGAATGTCTGACTATCTTTGAATAGTGAAGGGGCTATGTTTGACTAAGGATAGTAAAAGTATTCTTATAGCTTAAAACAGCACCATAAGATCTATGAAAGTTAGTACTAAAAAGAAATTGGTAGTTATCATTAAAGAGCACTATAACAGGAGCACTAACCTGAAAAGAATTGAACCTCATTGGTAATGCACTATACGCCCCTTTGCAATTGGTACTCATAGAACCAGCTGTTCCATATCGTTGATTGTAGGCTAATTTAAGAGCTAATCTCAGACTTTTTGTGAACTTAATGAATATTATATTCATAGGAGCGCTGCTTTTGACTATGTCTTGCACCTAGACCTTGTTTACACAAATATTGATATAAGTACAGTTTGAAAAATAGTTTAAATCCCTATTTATTGCAAGTATAGAAGGAGTATTAACTTGATTAATCATGGTCTTGATTTTTTCTCCTACATTGGGGAAGTTGGTATTCAAGGTCTCAATTGGTAAAACGAATTTGACTCCTTTTAGGGGAGGTATGGATTGCACTTGTTGGTATCTCCAAATTGACGATTCTTGAGGCTCTCAAACCGAGGAGAATATTGAAATCTGACTTCCTCCAGTGCCATTCAATTAGGAATAGGTGATTTAAATAAAAAAATGAAGCATTGGATAGTCTTGCCATCTCCCCCTTCCTGATTTAGGTCCATCATAGGGTTTATTATTTTATTCTTTTCTGCTATTACATCCTCCTGTACTGAGAACACCTTGTGTAGCGTGAGGTCTCTTTACGTGCTACTTACACAGGTTATTGTTGGAAAGTTTAAAATCTAACTTATCATATAACATGACTATGAGGTTTTTTCTTGATACTTTATTATAGATAAGACTATGTATTATGACTGAGGGAAGTCTGAAGGCCAGTTCTTCAAAGTGTGCTGAGGTGGACAGTGAAGAGGATGAATTAACCAAGGTTAATTCAAAGGTCATCATAAAAACACTTGGAACTTGGATAGATAGAGGCCAAAGGTTCCCTGAGATAATAGTTATTGAAGGGACTAAACCTAACAGGTTCAGAGGTCCCACGATAGAGAATAATTATTAGTCCCACTAGGTAAAAAAAGAGAAGAAAGCCAGAAAGAAGAAGAAATTTCCAGTAGATAAAATGAACTTTACAAAGAGCTTAAAAGGTAAAACGTAAAATTCTTTTGAATAAATTGTAGCACTTTAGTTAATGCTAGGAAAATAAAGGATCAAATAAGTGATATAAGGAATGATTGGCGCTTACTCTGTTGATCCTAGAACAAATAAGAAAGTATTATTCTGGATCTTTTACAAGATAAAGAAAAAAGCAACATAGAAAGGCACATATAAGATAAGGTGAAGTTAAGGATAAGGTGTTATAAGCTGAAATAGGATTTGTTACTTACAGTGAAGAATTTTAGTTGTGGTAGGTAATATCAGCCTGAAGTATTGACTAGTGAAGCACAACAATGGTGACTAATCCTGAGTTTGTCAGTAGAGAAATTTATCAACATAATTTGGCAAATGCTAAATAAATTGAATCTGATAATATTTTTGGGCTTTAGGCCTGACAAAGCATCAACCAGTCAGATAATTATAGTAATGTCAGTCAAGGATGCCTAAAGTGATAATTAATTCAAAAGCCCCAAGTTGAGGCTTCAACCAAACTATCAAGAATACTGACACTAGCTAAAGATCTACATGAATAAATGATAATAGGCAACAAATAAAGTGATCCTTTATTTAGAAGTAAGAAAATAATATTAATAGTAAAGTTGCCTCATTCAAGATTCAACAAAGATCTCTGTGGGATCCGCCAATGAATGCCATAAATATTTTGTTTATAGTGAGAATTTTACTTTTTAATAAAAGTAATAAATAGCGCTTTTTTAAAGTTTTTTAAGTTTTTTTATTGTTTAAGCAGGGCAAACTCAAAGAAGGTCCTTTTCTCAATACTAGTATTTACTATTTAAACTAGTTCAAATTTCGAGACCATGGGTATTCGAGGCAAAAGTATATAAAGCTGAGTCATCTAAATTAGGAAATATAGGCTTTCAGCCTATTGGATTGAAGATAAATATTTTGAGGCAAAACAAACCCGTGTG
>JAKSZP010007151.1:0-55329 GCA_022478985.1 Massospora cicadina | reverse complement strand
TGTCTCAGCAATGGTCTTATCCATCCTGTCTAGGATTCCATCATTGGACATCCTTAAGACCTAAAATGGAAAGATCAGAAAACGCGTCCCTAACGTTACCTCTCAATCCAAGCGAATCAATCATAATTGCAAGCGACCTGCTTAGGTAATGGAACTTGTTACCCATTAAGGAAGGTCACAAACCAACTGATCAATTCGCTAGTTGCAGGCAGCATCACTCGCCTTGCAACTTAATACTTAAATTCCCAATTGGTCAGTGATGAAACCTGACCAACCCCAAAATGGTACAGCTGATAGTTAATAAAGTATCAGATGCCCTTATTTTGTCAGCAACTCTGCACAAAAAGATCTTGAGCATCTAACCGGATTGATCCTCAATGGATCTAATTCAGGCAAATAACATAAATTCACCAAACATAGTTATCCCAAAATCATGGTCAGTTAGTATCCAATTCACTTTGCATTAGGGAAGTATTCCCTTGTGATTCCTGGTAATCTAGTCATCTGGGAATATGGGAAAAAATCCCAACGCATCTCCCCTTTTTCCTAGATTTTAAGCAATTAAAGGATTGGGGCATGAGAAAACTGCTTCAGAAACTTTGTCAAAAACTTAAACTGTTCAAGTGGAGTACAATAATCAGTACTCAATGCTGCTCAGGATGACCTTAAGCATGAGGCTCTCTTCCTCTTCCACCTTGCTACCACCTAAAATAGCGCGGCCCCCATGACCTTCGTCATGCTAGGATGATTGATTTACTCATGACAATATTAATCCCAGGATCCAGTTCCCCCCATCAGGGCATATGACCCACTGTCATATTCAGGATTTTTGGTCCAGAATCCTTAATTTCCTGATTTTCTCCCCATCTTTGACAGGAGATTTTTGCCAGTGATGTTTGTTTCAAAGCCTAATTAAGAATGCTCATTTATGCTCGCTCTTGTTATTTTACTAAAATAACCTCTTGGCTCATATCATAATTAATTCTTCTCGGGAGAGCTTATCCCATTAAACTTAAGATTAATTTCTCTGAAATTGGAGCTTAATTGATTTCAAAGTGCATAATGCTGACTATCATATAAGTCTGACATCCACCCTCTTGTCCAGCTCATATGTCAAATTCTGAGTCTCAGTACCAACAGCTGCTCAATAGCTTGTCTGACCAAAACCTTTAGCTCTTCCAGTGGATGATTTGATCTTCATGACGGAACCTTTTCTATGGCCTGTCCAGGACTCATACTCCTAGTCAAGTACCAGTAGCTAGTCCTTCTGTGGAACTACTGGAAAAGGTAGCCAACCCCACTGAACCAGGTTAATAATTGTCTCAAACAACTCATGACCAATCCTTCCTCTGTCATTGATTCAATAGTTAGATTTTGAGACTCTCCTGGATTAGGTCATTTCACAGATACTCCTAACACATCTTTGAACCACCTGAAGCAATGTCCTTTGCTCTTTATCATTCATTCTTCACCAAATAGGACTTGCATCCAAATGCCTCTTCCAAATTAGTCAATATTACAAGCCAGTTGTCTTGCCCACGATTTAACCATTGGCACCATTGTAATTTCAAACTACCCTATGCAGAATTAAAGGCTCAAGTCACCGAGGCTTTATCCATAGTTCTGAATTCTTCTGATCTTGAAAACATCCTAGATCAGGATATTGCAGCCTATGCTCTTCGATTTGCTGGCCAAGATCCACAAAGTTGGGCCGTGAAGCTTCCAGCCTCCCCCAGCTTCCATCATTCTTTCTGCTAAAGCTTCTGAGAAGCTCATAGTTGTTGCTTGAAGGATGTCATTCACTCCTTGCATAACTATCTTGTTTCTGGTATGTCCCATCGGTATCTTCTACTGATGACTTTAATAGGAAGCATGATTCAGCATTCACTGCCTAGTATCTCGTGCTCGTTGCTGGCCCATATGTCTGGTGTTCTTGACAAAGCCTATCAGCAAGTACTCAAGACTAATCTCTCAGCTCCAGTGCCCTATTAGAATTACTGGGGTTATTCGCTGACTGCCTCTCCTTATAATGTTGCTTCCCTCCCCGCTCAAGGTATCACATTTAGCTTCTTCCAACATTTCAATTTCCCTTCCCCTAGTCACTTTCCACAAGCTCTGGATATGCTCAATGAACTTGGTTTTGTGTAGGTCTAGCCCTCGCTAGCACCCAATCTCAGTAGATTTTGATTTGTTATTCACTCCTACTGCGATCCACCCTCTCTCCCCCAATAGGCGGCATAGGCGTAATCATCCCCAAATAAAGGATAAACAATAAAAGGTAAAAGTATAAAAATATATGAGTTTTTCTATGTGGTTTTTATATAATATTTTTTTGTGATTTTTATCAATCTTTTGTTTTTCTTTCTTCTTTTTTCCATGGGACTTGACCTTTTTTCAGTCCATAAGTCCATCTTTTTATTTTATTCCACCAAACTGGATTATAGGTATACTTAGACCTAAAAGTTTATATGGTTCAAAGGTCTCACTTTTTTAAGACTTAACCATCTAAATTTTTTCAGCAGTTCTTTTTTTGGACTTGACCAAATCTTTAGGACATAACCAGCTTATTGGTTCAGCGGTCCTTTGGGAACTCTTCTTTTATTTTTTTCTCTTTGGTCCATAGCTTTAAATACTTAGCATGGACTTGATTTACTATCCTTCCATCCAAGCGGTTCATGATGGAGTAGGCATCTGTCACCATCTTAGCAATAATCTCAAACGGACTCAAATTACAACACATCTAATTTGTTTCTTCTTCCAAAACCATGCATATCACAATAGGCGACTCTTTTGCCTAATCGGTATTCTGATAAGGCTGGTCAGTTATTATTGTCCGTCATCTTTGCTTGTATCCATTTCTTTAACATAGTATCAAATACTTGCAATTTCATCTCAATCAGGATATTCATCAATTGGTTCAGGTACTGCTTGGCGCTCATCCCAGATGTTGGTTCACCATCAACTATAAAATTGGCAGCACTGTGGCTTTCCTCCCATATAGAAATCCAAAAGGTATTTTCCCATCGCCATATAATGACTGATATTTTAGGTGAACATCACCAAACTCAGGTACATTCCCCACACTGAAATTCTTCCTGAGACCAGCTTCCTCAGATAATAGCCAGCGCCATTTAACTCATTCCACCAGTCTGTTCATCTCTGGCCAGTAGAGTACAGACACAAAACCTCAGATCCCCATTATTTCATATAATCACAGGATTACATGAGAATTGAAATTTGTCCCGTTGTCACTCAGCAGGACCTGCGGTCATCCATGTCAGTATACTACTTGATCTAGAATTAACTTTGCAGTACTGGTAGCATCTACTTTTTCCAGGGCCTTTGTCTCAACCCATTTTGTCAGATGATCAATAAAGATTATTATGTACATGAATCCCCCCTGTGCTCATCACCAGCAGTTCCATCACATCAATGGACACCCTACGCCAAGCAAATCCAGGGCGGATCAGTCAGTATCCATTCATGTTCTTATGTGGCTTGTGCAGCTGGCACACCTCACAATAAGCTAGATATTCAGCGACATTGTAGTTGATTAACTTCCAGTAGTACTGGCAAATACGGTTGGTTATTTTTCTCAGGCTTCCATGACCAACAACCTTATGAGCGGCTTGAATGATAGCTTCTTCCAACTGCTTTGGGAATAATGATCGCTTCCCATTAATCATCAGAAAACTTGTCCATCCATGGTTTTGGTGTTTCCATCGCTTTTTGAAGTGCACCTTGAATTTCTCAGAGCTCTTTCCTGATTTCTCTGTTGACAAGTCTCTGGTATAATTCAACCATCTGCTGGTATACTATCTGGACCATTCCAAGGAACACTTAAATCTTAGATACTCTTTGGCATAGACATTTGTTTTATGGCTTCGATCTTCTATATTATGGCTACAGCCCACTAGAGTTAATCATGAATCTCAGGTATTACAACTCTTTTTTGAATTAGTGACAATTCCTCAGCTTAACCTTCAGGTTGGCTGCGGATAGTCTCTTGAACACTCTTTCCAAATGGTGCAAATGGTCAGTAAACTCCTATTGAACACATTAATATTATCCAAGTAACCAGGATGCTTAATAGCTTCAAGTCACTTAGTATAGCGTCCATGGCCCTTTGGAACATCACTGGCACATTGCAAAAACCCTGGGGCATCCTCGTCAGTTGGCATAGCCCCTGCGCGGTGATAATTGTGCATTTTTCTTGGTCTTCTCATGGCAAATCGATTTGCCAATATCCTGATATTAGATACATTTCAGAGGGTACTTTGCTTCTCCCAACTGATCTTGTGCATCATTAATTCTTGGTAGTGGGTATGGATCTTATTCATAATCTTGTTCAGCTTCTTATAATTGATCACCACCCGTTTAAATACAACCTTCTTCTTCACAATAAAAATTGGACTCACCCGTGTACTTGACAATGAAACTAGAAGCCCATGCTTCACTAGTTTGCTAATTTTTTCCTCCACTACCACTTTGGCCGCCTTTGACCATCAAATCAGTATAATCCTGATTGAAAAATTCCTTAGTACTCACCCTTGTGGATAACATCTTTTGCACATCCCAAATAGTGGTTGTCCTGTGTGAAACTTCCCAATATTTTTTGAACAATTCAAGCACCATCTCTTGCTGTCCTTCCACCATATCAGCGAGTTTCTCTTGATCAGCCAATAGATTGATACTCTTGGTTACCCCATCCAGTAATCCCATTCATCAAGGGTCCTAAAATTGTGGAATTATCTCAGTTCAGCTGTTGGGATTAAATGAACAAATTTGACAATCTGAGTTCTTCTCAATCTTCATCATTTTTTTCTAAAATTTTCAGGAGAACTCTAATTTCTCTATGGCCCAGCATTATTATTCCAGGAGCCACCCAAGACTCTACTTTGGACTTCTTCCAGGGGCTTCCGACCTCCCCATAAGCAGCTTTGGCACTCTAATGTCAACCCCATGTTGACTATCATTTGTGATCCCAGCGGTATGGTTTTCACATTTTTGATCCTCAGAGGAATTACCTGAGTTTCTAGAATTTCCATCAGCATTTCTTGTTACTTCCAGCCAACTAGTTGGTATTGAATTAAGACAATGCCATCATTGTATAACAAGTTGATGAAGTTATTTCTCCTACTCAGTGGAGCTTCCCCATCCTTCTGATAGACCATTGGTAACGTCTGGCCCAATATGGTCAACATATTAGCCTCAAAGTTACATTTAACTCCATACTTCCATAGAAATTCCATCCTGATCAAAATGTCATAGTTTTGGTTGGCCAAAACTATTGCTGGAACAGATACCACCAAGGATCTGAATCGAAGTGGTAAAGTGCTATATGATCCACATGAGATAATGGTATTTGGCCCAGTTGTCCCATACTCCTTCTTGGGTTCCAAGTCAGGCGAGATCTTCATCTTCTTCAGCAACTTGGTTGAGACAATATTAATTGGTGCTCCACTGTCAACAATCGCCCTCACCCATACTCAATTCACTAGTATATTTATATATGTGAACTCAGAGTATTGTAAGATAGTATTTACTGAGTGTATAGTGGCACTATTAGCCAAATTTAGGGTGTGAATGATTTTCGCCAATAAATCAGGAAACAATTCCTTGAATGCGCTGAGGGAAATTGACAGGCTTGCCTCATATAATCAAACTTTGGTCAATTCTTTGGGATCATCTGCAGCTCAAACCCTGTCTGCTAGTTGTCAAGTGTACAGTTGAGCAACTTCTTTAATTATCACAGGGTTGATCCCCTTTGCCCCAAATTTTGTTACCACGTTCACATCTAAATTAACTACTTGATACAGCTGATCCTGTACGTCTTCATCAACGAAAAGATCACTGATGTCTATTTCATTGTGCATAATATTGGGAGGAACAGGCTTCTCTGCAACTCTATACTGTTCCCGTGTAGGCTGTGGGCCCTTTTGCTAACTTCTTTGTGGTTGCAGACTCTTTTGCTTGGACCACATTGATGAAGCATTGGGTTTATTGCAATGTACAGCAAAATGTCCATTCCTCCGCACTGATAACAGACTTTCTCCTTCTTATTAATCCTTTTAAAGTAATTAAACTTATAACCCAGCACGGTTTAATTATTCATATCCTTAGAACCCTCGTTCCCCTTGTGTGATTCAAATTCCATACTGGGTTTGATTTTGAAACTTCTATTCAGGACATCAAAGATAGCTCCCAAGATTTTCAAACTGGCTACCATCTGAAAGGTGTTTTTTTGTCACAAACACAGAAGACATCATCCAATGCAAATTGCAGTAGGGCTAAAGGACAACTTGTAATGCAATTTTTGCATCAAAATCACCCAACACTTTTGCTGCAACCAGAATTTGCGATTCCTGAAAGAAACAATTGGCGAAGCTTGCTAAGGATTCATCTTTATGGAATTAAATGCCCATAAATTCTTTTTTCACTGCAACATGTACTTTAAGCTTCCAAATTCATTCATAATGGCCACTTTGCCCTCTGCGTATGACCAACTGCCCCCCTCTAGATGGGGAAACACTAGGTTTGACGATTGGTAACTAGGCAATTCATCACTGTCAGTGCCTTTTGACAATTGCTGTATCTGTATCTTGTCATATTGAACAATTGGAAAACTGCTGGGGCGTTATCCTGATGAAAAAACTTCATTGTCACTTTGAATTCCTCTGAGGTTTCTCTAGCCAGCTCTCTGGGTTCAGATACTCAGCTCACTTGGTGAGTAATTTCAGGTGTCCTCTCTGAAATAGCGGTAAAAGCAGGAGTCATGTTTCTTAGGGTAGTCATCTTTCCAATTTTTGTATAGGGAGTTCTTTCTTTGACATCAGTCACTGCATTTGGCTCACATTCACATTTGTGAGTCTTCAACTCCTCAACCTGTTTAATCAGATGCTCGATATCTGCGCTAAATGCTCTTAAACAAATGTGATCCACTTCATACTCCGTTTTCAAATATAAGACTTCATGAATTAAGTCCCCTTCTTTCTTCAATGGCTTTACTTTTCTAAGTAACTCATTTCCAAAACTTGCAAAATTATCAACCCTCTCCTCCATCTTTGCGACTCTCTCCTCCAAGGCTGTAAATGCTCAATGATCCTCTGAGTTCAGGGCGTTCTGGTTAATGGTTGGTAACTCTATCTATAGTTTTCTTATCTCGTCTTTATATGACATATCGTTCTATTATATTCTACTCAACTAAACACCCTGTAGTGAGCATCAAATGTTAAATTTATAGGTTTTCTGATTATTTTAGGTTAATAAACCTTATAATTATATTAACTGCACAGATTTGGGCTTTGTGAAATTCTCTATATTGTATGATAGTAGTTGATATAATCGTTAATAATAGTATGGTGATTATTATCCATAATCGAATTGAAGTGCTAGAAATTGGTCCAACGCTTGGCCAGTATTTTCCCTCAAAATACTTATGATGTCCTGAATAAGGACTTGTTCCCTGGTACAACCTAACTCAATCTATGCTTATTCCCTGTTTACAGTTTCTCTGTGTCACTTAGTCAGCAGCAATCCCTGATTTGATTCAGCTTCTTCTCTGGATCCCCTATCAGATCCTTACTCTTTATCCTAAAGAGTCTCCCAATTAGATCACACTGCAATAATTTCTTTTTTTTTTAGTACTAGATGGTCCCAACCCAAGGGGGACACTGCAATAATTTCCTTGAGAAAGAATAGAGCTTATAATGGATTCTGATAAAGTATACTAAGATAATACTTTTGTAATAAGTCTGTAAAGTAGTGTCTTGTAAACTGTGTCTTTTATGATTGAACTCTTTAGGCAATTTATAATGGGGAATTTGGCGCCCAACCCTCAGTTGGCACCTCCTCAATGAAATGCCAGCTATTGCCATTGAGTTACCCATCCTCGTCTCAGCAGCAATGGTCTTATCCATCCTGTCTAGGATTCCATCATTGGACATCCTTAAGACCTAAAATGGAAAGATCAGAAAACGCGTCCCTAACGTTACCTCTCAATCCAAGCGAACCAACCATAATTGCAAGCGACCTGCTTAGGTAATGGGACTTGTTGCCCATTAATGTAGGTCATGAACCAACTGATTGATTTAGTAAGTTGCAGTCGGAATCACTCGCCTCACAACTTAATTCTTAAATTCCCAATCAGTTGGTGATGAAACCTGACTGATCCAATTGGTACAACTGGTAGTAATAAACTAACAGATGCCCTTATTTTGTCAGTGACTATGCCCAACAAGATTTTAAGAATTCATCCAGATCAATTCCTGACAGATCTTACCCAGGCAAATAACATAAAAACCCCTAAACATAGTTGCCCCAAAATCAAGGTCACCTAATATACAATTTACTTTGCATTAGGTTTTATCCCTTAGCAATCCTCGGCTATCTTGTCAGCTGGGAATAAGGGCAAAAATCCCAACATATGTGATGAAGAAATGAATTAATTATAGATCAAATGGCCTGTTAGCCCGCCAATGCTAGAACTGCGGCTAGTGATGGTGATCGCCAATCAGCAATGTTTGGTTGTGCTAGGTCTCTAGTGGCCTGAATTACTGGTACTTTATCCTCAGCTGAATCACCTGTGTTACGCCCTCCCCTATTACTTTCCTTTTTAATTCTTTAAATAAGTATGGAGTTTTTTTTAAAAGAAATTCTCTGACATGATTGGCTCAGTATTTGGCTCTAAACTTAAATTTTATTAAGTTCTGTGGTTTAAATCCTGGCATAACCTTTTTTGCAAATTTTCAGCTCTAAGCCCAACTTTGGACCTTGGCAACAATCTAAAGAACTTTAACGCTGACAAGGTCCTTTGCAAAATATATCATTAAAATAGTCCATAAGTGTTCAATATTTTATCATTTTTCTCTGGTCATGGCACCCATCCTATTATAATTTCAATAGAAATTATGATAAGCAGGCGCTACAAAGGCTACAAAATTATTAGTTTCTTGGTCTAGCGACGATAGACACAAGTGCAACAAAGTTATTAATTATGTTGCTATAATTGATTGCAATCAGAAATACAGAATCCTGTATGAATAGACCAAATTTTAGCTACTTGAGACAAAAATAGAGGTACTTTATTAATTAGAAATGAGGAATATTTATAGGGGTAGATTTGGTAGTTCTTTGTGAGGATTTTTGGGCTGCACCTAAGGTAATATCTTTCCTATTAGATGACCATTATTGCTGATTATTATTGCTATACTTGTGATGTTCAGATCTGATAAAGTTCTTATTAGATGAGATTGACCTTCTTGTATGATGTTTTGCCCCATAGGATTGCTTAGCCTCATCCTTCAGAGAAGGTTGATAACTCCAAAAGAGTTAATTGTCAGTCTACCCAAAAATCAGATATTTCTGATTGGGATTTTACAAGTTCATTAGACTGAGAAACCGAATATTGATCTTGAGTCATTTTGTCATCGCAGTTGATTCCCTAACAATGCCCCCCTCAAGATCTTGCCTAGGGAGCACATACTTACAAAGAAACCTATTATGAACTCTATTGATAACAGTACGAGTATCAATAGCTGCAATGGAATATTCAATACCCCAATGATAAATAATATGGTAAGGACCAGCCCATAAGGTGTCAAGTCTGTTGATCCTTCCTCCTGGTCTATAATGATGGAAGAGTACAAGATCCCCGACTTTAAATTCAGGTAGTGTAGGTCTACTAGAGTTGGTTCTAGTTCCCTTTATAAGGTTGTAGCAGCAAGGGAACTTGAAGCTAAAGCTTACAAACTGGATAATATCATCAGCTAATCTCCTCATAGCTAAATCAGTAGTTTAAGTGGTAGCATCATCAAGTATAGGTTGTACACTTGAGGGTAGAATAGGATCCTGACCATAAAGATCCTTAAAAGGAGACATTACAATTATACTATGGTAGCTAACCCTATAGGCTAACATTACACTAGGTAAATAGAGATTCGATCTACTAGGATCGTTGGAGGCCATCTTTCAAAGAATGGCTACAAGGGTACCATTAGTTCGTTTGACTGCACCATTAGTAGAAGGATTGTAAGGGGAATAAATGTCTGATAGGTACCCAATAACTTAGTAAGCTCAGATACACCTGAGAAATGAAGTTGGTTCCATTATCCAATAATAGAATTTTTAGGCTACCATACTAGGCGAAATTTTGTTTTAAAAGGAAGGATGCAGTAGCCTTAGCGGTGACTATGAAAAGAGATAGCTTCAATCCATTTGGTAAAATGGTCAATAGCTAATATAATATAATGATGTACATAAGCGGCAGTAGGGAGAGGGACCACCACATTTATACTCATAGTAGAAAAAGGTTCTGAAGGTCCCATGATTTTGTGTTGATACATCAGATTTCCACCACGTTGTTGTTGGAAAGTGAGACAAGTCTCAAACACATTATTTACAGTTTCTGGCATGTTATCCCAGTAACAATAGCTTTCAACCACTGTAAGGTTTTAGCGTTAGCAATATGCCCTACAGTTTGATGAGCCACCATAATAGTATCTGTCCTTGCAGAGGGCCGAATAAAAGGCAACCATTTAGATCCAGCTTCTTGTATAAGGATCCTTCTTTAACCTAAGTATCCTCAGTTAAGGATTGTAGCCTCGCTATAATATCCTTAGATTCACGATACCAGAGCTCAGGTCTACCAATCAGGTCATAGATACGGTTTCACTCAGCAGAGAATAATGTTAGTATAGGCAATCAAAAATTCCATCAGCATTTTGGTGTATAGCTCCAGTGCGAATTTGAATTCTAAAGTCATAATCCTGAAGTTTTAATGCCCATCTGGCTAAGCGTCCATCAGGATCCTTCATTTGTTGTAACCATTTCAAGGAAGCGTTATCCGTGATAATAGTGAAATGTTTTCCATAGAGGTAAGGTCAAAATGATTGATGACGTATAAGACTGCAAGGCATTTCCTCTTGGTAATGCTATAAAAGCGTTCTGCTTTAGAAAGGGTTTTACTATAGTACGTGATGGGACGATCAACAAGGTTGGTATCATGTTGAGCCAGAATGGCCCCAAAAGCAATATCAATGGAATCAATATATAAGATATAAGGTTTGGAAAAATTTAAGATGGGGTAAAATTGAGGCACAAAGTAAGGCTTGGCGTAAAAGATCAATAGCTAGCTGCTGTGATTTTTCCCATATGAAAGAAGATTCCTTGTGCAATAAGTAAACTAAAGGCTCCGCAATCTCAGCAAAATGGGGGGTAAATTGTTGGTAATAACTAACCATCACTAAAAAATTTGAATATTGTGCAAGATTTTAGGAACAGGCATATCTGAATTAGCTTGTATCTTATTGGATAAGGGTAAAATCCCATTGCAATTAACTTTATGGCCTAAGAATTCCATCTCAGTCTTGAAAAAGCACATTTGGATGGTTTTAGCTTAAGTGAAGCGCAACGCATCTGACCAAATACTTCCTTTAATTGAGCCAAATGCTCGTTAAAAGTGCAAGAGAAAACAGTAATATTGTCTAAGTATACCAAAGCGCAATAAAGTTTTAAATCCCCAGATAAGCTATCCATGGCTCATTGGAAAGTAGTAGGGGCATTACAAAGCCCCTGTGGCATATGAGTAGGCTCAAATAACCCCTCACTAGAGATTAAGGCACATTTTTGGCAGTCTTACAGAGCCAGGTCAATTTGCCAATAACCACTCACAAGGTCCATAGCTGAGAAGAATTATGATCTAGACAATAGTCTCAATGAATCATCAATGCAAGGTAGAGGATAAGAATCCTTTTGAGTTACAGTATTGAGCTGACAATAGTCTATAAACACTCTATGACCCCCATCCTTTTTCTGGATGAGTAATAGAGGAAAAGCCCATGGCCTCTTAGAAGGCGTTAGTAGCCCCGCATTGAGGAGTTTTTTCAATTCTACTGAGACCCAAGCCTACTCAACTTTAGATTTGCAATAGGGCCAGGCTCGAATAGGGGGAGTATCCCCAGTTTTCACCTGATGCTGCACCTCTTTCATTAGACCAAAATCTCCAGGACCTTTGGCAAATATATCCGCATACTCTTCAACCAGAGCCTCAGCTTCATGCTTTTGTTCTGGAGTGAGTGAATCTCCAAATTCAACATCAATTCTAGAAATGATAGTTGGATCTTCCAACCCAAAATCATGTAAATCTCCAGATTCTGAGATGAATAAAATTTCACTCACAGGAGTAGGCTGCACATAGGCAATGGGGGTTATTTCTTTTCAACTTCATAGGTTAATAAAGTGAGATTAGCTAGTAAGACTAAAACAGTCCAGTTGTAAGTGGGATCCAGGAAACTGGGACAGGTTAAAGCCTCCAAATATGAGGGATTTCTGATACCAGAAATCTCTAATACATGATTAGCGGGTACAAATACTTGTAATCCAGTATCAATTATGACTTGAGCTTTTTAGGAGGAATAGTAATCGGATTGTTAGAATATAAAGGCATTCCTTCATAGGCACAAGCTGATGGAGGCGGAAGTATAGCACTCAGTTCCAAAATTTGGTACTCAAGACGAGAGATAGAAGTGGGATATTTTAATAAGCAAACTCATCAAATGAGTTTGCCTTTGCTATTGGGGACATCTTTTGAAATTAAAGGTACTCAGTACCCAATTAGAGAAAGGTAATTTTCCTTAAGACTGATTATCACATCAAAATCAATGAGATATCTGGTTCCCAAGAGCAGGTCAGCAGTTGTTGTCCAACACTACTGCAGGGGCTGAAACAACCAACTTTCTTAAGAGTATTGGAAGGGAAGAATAAAATCCTATAGATTTAGTGTATGAAGGACCAGCAGTTCCATAGTTTTGAGAATGGTTTAAGTCTGGCGCCAATTTAATTTTTCATAAGTTTGGACAAGATCACATTTATAGCGATCCCGTATTGATGATAGCCAAAACTTTCACCTTGTGCACTATAACTTCCACCTGGGTCACATCAGTGCCAAAGTGTGAGATTGAAAGTACTGAGGGACTAAACGATTGAATTGAATTAGAAGTTTAAACAAAAATGTAAGAAGAAATAGTATCTTTGTTGGCTAATTCATCATAGATATCAAGTTCACCAGGAGCGGATATCACATAACAGTCTTTAGGAGTGGTAAAAGATTTTATTGAGGCACAGGAGGTAGGGTCAGCACAGGGAGCCTCATGCCTTGTGCTGACTCCTCTTTTTTGACTCTTCCGCTTGTTTTTTCCAACATTGAGATTCCATATGACCCATGAGACCACATAAGCTGCATGGCTCCTTCTTCAGTTTAGGTTTGGGTCTAGGCAGAATCACATGGATCTAAGAATGAGGGTTATTAGTGGAGGTCAGGTGCACCACACCATTAAGAATCTCCATAAGCGCCTCTTTGATGTTGAGTATAGATCTGATTTTTTTTGTGATTTTAAATGCAGTAGGAACTGAGTATGAGAAGCAAACATACTCATCACAGCAAAATGGCATCATCTACAGTAATACAATTGCAAAAAGAAAAATTATGGGCCTCATGATAGAATCTCCTAGCAAAACCCTAGATTGAATCTCCTTTATTTGTATGCTTATAGAGGTTTGCTTTTGGTTAGATAGGATTTTATCACTCCTGAATTTCTTAATAATGGTGGTTTTCACTTGATCCCACGTATTGCAGACCTTAAAGTGAGGAACCATGATTTCTTGAGCAAACTGGCTTAGACAAGAGGTAATATGCTGTACTTTTTGTTGATATGTCGCCCCAACCATTGCTCGCTCATAGACAAATAGAAACGAATGGATGCTACCTTCACCCGGCTTAAACTTAATTTTAAAGGTTGGAATAAAGGTAGTGGGTTCATTGCTCAAAACATGTACACCTGGTATTATGACCAGATCAGCTTTGGAGGGTTCAACTCTGGGATATGAGCTTGAGTGGATTTTTGGTCAACTTGTTGCCTTAAATGATTGAGGTCCCCCTGTAAAACTTGAATCAATTGAGCAAGATGATCATTTGAAGGCGGTTGATTTAAACTAGAAATCGTATATATCATCTCTTCCTGTTTCTTCTTGGGTACTCTGCATTTAGAAGTTAACCATTCAATGGAAGCTTTTAATATTGCAAACTGGATTTCTCGTGTAGTTTGATTAGCATCGCATAGATGATGAGCATTATCCACGCCATCCAATAAGTTGGTTAAAGAGTAATCTGGTTCTGTCAAAAGCCTTATAAGGATAAGAAACACCCTTGAGCTATGGCTCGGATTTGGGTTTCTAAAGCCTGTACTATTGATACTAGCAGACTCAAAGGTTCAGAATTGTGCATTGAAAGCAAGGATTCAGTGGGATCAGGAGATTCAGGGGGTCCTTGCGAGTCATGACCTGCAGGTCCAGGTGGGCTTTGAGGACCTCGCTCACCAGGAGGTTCCAGGGTAAATGAAGGAGAACTAGGTGGTCCCAGAGGTCCAGGAGGACCAGCGGGGCCAAGTCCACCTTCTCTGATATTATCCACAATTTAGAAAAGTTGGTGAAGTAGCCCATTGAGCTCAACAAAGAGCTCCACATGTTATGCCTGCAATTTTCCAGTTGTCTAGTAAACTTATCCTCAAGGGTAGCGATTTGGTGGTGAATAGGATCAGCAGCATCACTAACCTGTTGAGATACTTCTTGGTTGATGTAACCCACAAACCATTATCAATTCTCACCAATTGGTTATATAGATCGTTGATTTCCTTTCTATTAATGAATATGGCTTCCCAATTATCCTGACTAAAGTTAGAAGCCAACTCATAGAATGCGGATAAATGAGAATGAAATTGTTGCGCCAGGGTCAACTGGCGTTGGATCTCAAGATGATGCAACCCCAAAATCTGGAGTACGTGATGAATAACGGGATGTACGTACTGCTGGAGGTACTTCTCAGTCTTGGCCAAACCAACTTCAGTATGTTGTAACACCGCTCTGTTGTATAAGTCCATCATACTAGTGGAATTTCAGACACTCAATATCAATTAGGATGGGCAACAGGCTGGATAGATCCTTATCAAGCCTTTGACCTTTTCTTCTACATCTGCGGCTTAATTTGATAATTATCTTGGTCAGGGCTCTTAATGGCCAATCCATAGAAGCTTAAAATCAAGATTATTGATATTAACAAAAAGCATGACCTTCCTGTTGGAGTGTGCCCATTGGGTGATACTCATTGATTCCTCAGAAGAGGGGCTTTCTTCGCTAGACATATTCATCATCGTGAAAGTATATTTTTACCAGGTAGCCTCAGAAGCAGACCTGGCAGAAAGCACAAGTATTGAGATGTTGATAGAAATTATGATAAGCAGGCGCTATAAAGCTACAAATTATAAGTTCCGTAGCTCTAGCGAAGATAGACATAAGTGCAATGTAATTATTAGTTCCATTACTATAATTGATATCAATTGGAAATACAGAATCCTGTATGAATAGACCAAAATTTAGCTATGCGGGAAAAAGATTTGAAGTACTTTATTAGTTATAAATGAAGGATATTTATATGGGTATATTTGATAGTTTTTCCATGAGGATTTCCAGGCTGCATCTGAGGTAAGATCTTTCCTATTAGATGACTGATATTTCTGAAGATTATTGCTATACTTGTTATGTTCATATCTTATATGTTCTTTTTAGATAAGATCGACTTTTTGCATGATGTTTTGCCCCATAGGATTGCTTAGCCTCATCCTTCGGAGAAGGTTGATGACTCCAAATTGTTGATTGTTGGTCTATTTGAGAATCAGATATCTCATATGGGGATTTTACAATCTCATTAGATTGAGATACCAAATCTCGATCTTGAGTAATTTTGGTCATCACAGTTGATTCCCCAACAAATCCTAAAGTTGTCATATTCTCTTTCAGCATGTATCACCTCAAATATTCAAAGCTAATGAGTTTGACATGAGAAAGATTTCCCATTCATTGCTTGAATTGTTTATCATTTAATAAACTCAAATATCACCTTAAGTTCTTTTCTCTTTTGTCAAAGGACAGAATTCAAGCATTAATATAGGCTAATGAGTTTGTAGATCTTCAAAGCTATAAAATTGAGAATTATTTTTAGTAGGATGTGATTTTTATAGCCAATGTCATGATACACTGCTAGGGGGTGGAAGGTGAGTTGGTAAGGGCATATGACTACCAACCTGAAGGTTGCGGGTTCAATTCCCACCCTTTGCACATCGATCAGGGTGCCAGCCAAAGGAAGCTATTGGCGGTTAGTAGGTCTAATAACATGAAAACCTTACCCATGATGTAACCAGAAAAATTTGAGTCCTGATCTGGAGGTGGAAAAACTTTCTTTGATGGAGTTGACCCTGTTCAGGTTTCATGTCATTCCTTTCTTTTGGTAATGCCTGTCCCCTGGTCGGCTTGCCTCAGTTAAATAAAATAATGATACACTGCTATCAAAGTAAGTTGTAATTGTTTCTAAGAACATAAAGGTAGAGCTTCTGAGGAATTGACTATAGAAGGAAAACTCTTCAACCGCTTGTCCTTCAGGCCATACATGACACTATATTTTCTGTTTGTTATAAACAATATACACAAGCTAACTGAGTGGTTTTTCCTTTTGATTTTAAACACCAGTGGCATATGGTAATTTATAAATTCACCTGTACTTGTAAAGAGTTAAGACAGCTCAAACTTCTTAAAAATTGGGTCCTATTAAAATTATAGCTATCAGTTTCAAGCATAAAGGAGGAGTTGTCAGAAAAAAAATCTAAATTTTGAGGCTGTGTAGAATAGGCCCCTGAACGCTGGTAATATCAAGTCAAGTTGTTTGGTACTTCATTTCATATTAATATCAGGTAAGAACACAAAAATTTTTTAAGAGTCCAAGGGATATATTGGCTATTGAACCAGTGTCAAAGGAATGTCAGGAGATTGTCTATAACTCTCCAATTAAAGAGTGGTGGTGCACGGTGAAAAGGCTCAATACAAGGGAACTAGTCATAAGTATTAAAGGAAAGTTAGCTCTGCAGAGGGTGAATGAACTAAAGTAACATAGTGTCAGGGTGGTTAACATGGTAAAGAATAAGAGATATTGAACAAACAGTGACACTTGGTTGGGCCCCAGAAAGGAGTGTCCATAACCAAGTTTTGATTAGGGTTAGAATTCTCAGGTACCTCAGTCTGGAGGAAACCAGGGCATCTCAGCGGTGCACCTGATAAAGTTAAGATTTTAGTGCAAATAAAATGGCTAACGTTACGTGTGGCCTCCTTGAAGAGGTCTGCGCACAGGTTCGCTTAAGTTAACAAAAAAATAAAACGTGAACTAATGAGGGGTTTTTATTAGTGAGTAAGATGACCAACGAGAAAGATTAACCTTAAGCAAACATATTTAAGCCAATTAGGGGGAATCATTAATAAGAAAAAGTGGTACTAAACCCAGGTGCACCAATAAGCGCACGCTTCCATCCAACTGGGTAATGTACTTAGATATTGACTAAACTCAAGTGATAGAATGAAGTTGAGGCTGATCCAAGTTGGAAAGTTCATAAATTGAATGGGTTTTGAACCATCGTTCACCAAGTAACCAAATTCAACCATCATAATTTAAGTGATAGCAGTCCATTTTAATGCTATGGCCGTTACACATGGCTGGGCAGGTCTCACATCCTCTGAACAAATCTGTAATAACTATCCTGCAACCAACTTGTTCTAAGGTATGCCTTAAGTTAAAAAGGTCCTGTAGCTTGACCTTTTTTGACTCTTGGCGTCCAGCCTTGTCTTGGCCCTTGAACCCCTCAAAAAAGTCATTTGAACATGACATTTTTTTCTTCTCTTTCAAAGGGCTCCACCTTCCACCTCCAGGGGTAATTGCCAAGGAAAAGTTTTTGTGATAAGGGGCCAATTATATGGCTGCAACAGCCTGTTTGGACTTGGAATCTGCAGCCTTAGTGAAATGCTCATGAAATGCTTCAATTAAGTCTTAGGCATGGGCACAGTCCAGCGCTGGAACCCAACTGTTCTCCACTGCATCAAATCCCTTCCAGAATACAAGATACTCAAGTCAGCTTCTTACAGATGGGAGGCTACTATCTCCTCCACTTCCCGTTATGGCGCCCCATCCATGAGATAAGCCTCAGGAGTCTCTGGTGGGGGTCCTTCAAACAACGTGAGCTTGAATGAAAGACTGAAAAGATTAAAATATGAGGGGAGATCCAACTAGTATGAGGCGTGGCCCACATCTCTGATATCGTGGTACAGCCAAAACCTCTTTCAGTCCCAGTGTTTTGAATGGTTGATTGATTGGGATATTTTTATCATTCAGCATCAAGAGATCTCCTTCCTTGTACGCTGTTCCAACTCTTCTTTTACCATCATCATTCTCCTTGTAAGCCTACATGGCCGCATCTAAATTTGTGCTCACCACTGGTGTACTTTTTTGATCATATTGCAAAATTCGCCACTGCTTCCACCTTGGATCCACAACTGGGCTCCATGTTTGAGACGTGATTGAAGTCATGTTGGAGAAGAAGGGGAAAGACCCTATTGATGCATGTTGGGTGTTGAATATAACTGAATTGGTCCAAAGGGGAGATGGAAAACCAATCTGAATGATCCGCGGTGGTGTAACACTGCAATAACGGTTTTAGGAGCTGATTAAATCGTTTAGTCTGCCCATCTGATTGGGGGTGATAGGCACTTGAACAGCAGGACGAATCTGAAAAGTCTTACCCAACTATTCTCAAAAGACAGAGGTAAACTGTGGTTCATTATCACTAATCAATTTCTTGGAGGACCCCATGAAGAGCAGACACATGAGTGACGAAGTGCATAGCTATCTCAGACGCGGTTACTGTGGTTCTTGAAGGAATAATGTGGGAGAACTTCGTAAAACAGTCCACACACCACCATGATGGCATTGTAGCCATCAGATTCGTGGATTTTAAAATAAAATCCACTAATAAAGAAGTCCGAAGTATTACTCTCTTTCTGCTTGGCATAACTTTCTGATCCAAATTACACAAATTTATATAACGAATTAATTTGCCCATAGTAGTTTCGCTCTGATGTCATTGGATTCTCTGCCAGCTGCTCCAGTGTGGGGCAGCAGCAAAACTCCCCCCGCCATTTTCCGTCCAGCAGGAAAACGTGCTAGGACTGGTTCACCCAGTCATTCCAAACCTATGGGCTGATTTGTTCCTACAAAGGGCCTGGACGCCCACCTTGCTCATACCCAAGTGGTACCACGCTGCCCCCTAGTGCTCCACTGGAGCAACATGTGCTATGGCCTAAGGGTCAAATATGGGAAACTATTCCCATACTATGACCAAGCCATTATCAAAATGGCATAAGCGGTGATAACTCCTGCCAGCTATTGATTTCCGCCCCTACAAAGGGTATTTTGACCTCAACTTCACCTGCAAAGCTGATGCTGCCACTGCAGCAACTGTGCCCCTGGTATGTCAGGGCACCCCTCTCCCCACAACTCGGACTTGGCTCCCAGAGGACACCACTTTGGTGGTCCAGTTTGCTGGCCTGCCCACCCACCTCCCCCTGAAGTGCTCCACCGGGAGCTGATGGATGGTTTGGCAGTCTATGGCTCCAACCCCATCTTATAATTTGTGGTCCCAAATGGGGCCACACGACTTTCTGGGCCTCGGGCATATGCCACAATAAGCCCTGAATTTAGTAAAATTGCGGCAGCAATTATGCCATGCACCAGAATTCCCTCATCGGCTGACCATCTGTTTTGGGCACGCATTGAGGGCGGGCGGACAATCAGTCCATCATGTTTTGAGTTAGACCACTTTAAACGCAAGTGTCCCTTATCAACACTTCATATGGATCAGATGACTCATCCGCCAACCTCCAATCCGCTGCCCACCCTGTACAATTTCAGGCATGGGGCACAATCCTACCTCCTCCACCCCAAAAGCCTGTTGCTGCAGCTACACCTGCAGCTACCAATCAGCCTCCTCCTCACCCCAATGCCATAAATAATCTCTCCAATCAAGCATCATATTAAATTTAAGTTTGATCCCATACTTCCATAAATGAATCAAACAAACCTCAACCATACGCTGATTCCCTAATCCTAATCAACCAAAACCCATGGGATTAAGGGTGAAATTGACGAATCAGGTAAGTTCATTGAAGAACCATCTATGCAGATTGAGCGGTTCATTAATGCAGAATGGAACGCCAAATATCCCCCTCGACTTTATACTCCACAGCCAAATGCTGAATCGTTTCACAGTGATCACCAGCTTGCAGTCAAAGCAGCTGCAACACTAGATTGTCATCCCCTGCATAAAGCTGTCGCTAAATCAGTAGCAATACTCAAAGGAGGAATTCCACCTCCCGTTATCCCTGAAACCTTAACCCCAAAAAGTAAAATCAAGGTATACCAGTATTACAAAAACGCAAACAATGCTATCCAGAACGTGGCAACTATAGCACGGAATTGAAAAGCAAAAATAACCTGAACCAACATTGCCACATTTTATAACTCCCAGATGCCCGAAGTAAGAGCTGAAAAAGCTTTAACTGAATATCTTAGTGCCATTAATTTAGCTGGAAACTTTTACAAAATTCCAATTATCAGAGATATCGAACCACATATTGCAGATGCCCCAACGCCATTACTGATGGCTGTGACACGCACTCTACTATGGGAGGAAGAAGCTGCTGCCAAAGAAGAGCCCCACGTCCCCCTTCCCCTTCTGCCATGGAGAGATAGGTGGCTTTCACTGTCCACCTGGCTGGTCAGTTTTTGAAGCATTTCACTCAATCCGCTCATTAGGGAGTTTTGTTTGAACCAAATAGTTAAGTTTTTTTAGTAGTATATTTTTAGTTTTGGTAATGTCTGTCCCCCGGTCGGCTTGCATCATATAAATATAAGAAGTCCAAAGTCCTAAAGCCTTTTGAACTGTTACCAACAACCCCAGTGGCTGGCAATTTGGTTTCATTTGGTTCAGACCAGGATCTCTTTACAATACCTGCCCACCTATGTCGTTAACCCCTTCCAATTGTACATATGGAGAATTAGCTCTAGAGTTTTTGCCTTTCCATAATAACCAATGGTGATTACATCATGATGGTCCCAGATGATTTCCAGAAGAAGTGGTCCGGCGGGAACCCATAGGCGCCCCTGAAACCACACCATCTTATCCTTCAAGTGATAACCCCTGGTAATATCCTCCTGATTCAACGTGCTCTTAGTAAGGACCATAGTATATTAGGCATAAGATGCTGTGAAAGAACTACTTTTCTGAACATACTTTATTCCTCCGA
Source organism: Massospora cicadina (assembly GCA_022478985.1). NCBI lineage: Eukaryota > Fungi > Entomophthoromycota > Entomophthoromycetes > Entomophthorales > Entomophthoraceae > Massospora > Massospora cicadina. The sequence continues at coordinate 34,098 of JAKSZP010007151.1, read as the reverse complement.
ATTTCCAGAGGAGTGAGCGCTGGCCCATTGCCTAAGGAAGAGGGAAGTTGTGACACAATCTTACCCAGTAGAATCATTAACTAAGTATATGCACCTCTACCTTCTTAGGATTGGGAACTAGTGCAGGGTTGCGGCTCAAAGCATCTGCTGAATCATTCTCCTTGACCATAGTAAGCTCATAGTAAAACACAATTGGGATGGGTTCTCATGCCAGTGGGTTTATCATGGGTCAAGGCATGAGGTACGCGGCAATACTGTAAGGCACGGTGATCTAAACGTATGCAGAAGGATTGGGATGAGCCATGCAAGTGATAACACTAATAAAACAGCACCCCAACCACTGCCAATAACTCTTTACCATATATGGCGTAATTTACCTCTGGAAAAGACATCTTTCTGGAAAAATATTCCACCAGTTGCTCTATTCCATATTCACCTACTTATAGTAGGGCAGCCACTATGGAAAAGTTGGTGGCATCAGTAGTCACAATGAACTTCTTTTAGGATCTACATGGCAAAAAACGGACATGGACAACAGGGTGCACTTTAGTGCTTGGAAAGCATCCTTCAGAATGAAGGAACCAAAAAGCACTTTAGCCTCACTCTCCTTATACAAGGCGCCGCCACTTCAAGAGGTTCAGTGTAAATTTCTTTAGGAGCTTACACATACCAAAAAACTGCTCAATTACTTGACTAAAGTTGGGGGGACACTCACGCTTCGCCTTCTTCTTGTTTGTAGTTACCATGTGCCCTTGGTCAAACATGACGTTGCCCAGTGTGGTGCCCTGGGACTTGAAGAATTCACATTTACTTTTTTTAATGTAAGGTCAGCTGCTCTCAAACGTTTACCACCTGCTGAAGGTGTACTACATGGGACTCATTATCAGTGGAGAACACTAGAATATCATCCATGTAAGCTACGCACATACCCCAGGAGATCTCCTAAAACTGCATCAATATCACATTGAAAGATAGCGGGCATTTTTTCCTAAAGGGAATAACTCAAAATTGGAAACTAACTTTATGGTACGAAATGCAGTTAACAACTCCTGGCCCTTCTTGATCCAGATCTGATTGAACGCATTTAAACAATTCATTTTATTTAACTGAGGCAAGTTGACCAGGGGATGAGCAATACTGAAAAATATAGGGGATAGGGGAAGGCGAAGTGGAACTGAATTAGGCACCCCATAGTAGATGAGTTACCCCTGTTGCCAGCTGGTACCACCAATTGTGGAGGGGTGTTGAGTACTCTACTCTGAGGGGGTTTCCCCTGTTATTGAGCAGATGTTTAGGAAGGGGTCAGTGTGTAGGAACCATACTGGGAACCATGACTCTAAGAGCCTATGCTGTCTCAGCTTAATGTATCCATAAATCCAGGCTTGGAAGTGTTCCATTAGGTGGACGTGGAATCTGTTGATTGTCCCACGGATGGTTGGTATGGTACTCCTGAACGCATCTAAAGCAATGGTGTGGATTGTCCACATTACGATGGTTACTATTAGGGAGCAGAGGGTAGGTGGTATTAGGGACTCGATCTAGATCCTGAGGAGGTTCATTGAGGTTGAAAGTTCCTGGTTACTCTGGATTCTAAGCAGGAGCGCAACTTCCCGCCATATGGCCCTTGATGGAGGACATGCTTTGAGGTGGTGATGTAGGGTGCCTTCCCCTCCACACACTGTGCATTCCACATGGAGAGAGTTGGCGCTATCTGCAGTCCTGTACGTTCTTCTAAGGCAGCGCCAGGTGTTAGCTCTTGCCCTTGGCTGGAGGAGCAGATGATATGTCAGCCTCCATATTGCCTTCTTCTGTGTGAGGTCATATGAGATGTCTTGAGCGTCCAGGTAGTTATTCTTGCTATGTACAAGGTCCCATCGTAAGTGTCCCTCTGGGAGTTGTCCTCTGGGCTCTTTAGCGTAAAGTGGACTCTAGATCTGCCCCTCCCCTGACTAGTGCCTGTGATAGTGATGGTCCACCCCATGTGTCAAATGGTGCAGAGGAGTTGTTTAAAGTGTGGGAAAGTTCCATGAGAACCCACTGCGGTGGGGTGGTTTGTGAGGTAATTGAGCAGGCTGGATGGGTTGGATAGCTTTAGCGCCTGTGAAAAGCTGGCCCTCGCTGCTCTGGACCAGCGCTGTCGTGGGAGGTCTGGTGCAAGGATTTCCTTTATCCAGGCCCCCAGTATTTGGTTGGCGTGAACCTCAAAGTTCATTATGCACATGCCTCCACTGGAGCGTGGGCCAAAGAGTTTTTCCACACAAACAGGTGGCCGGGTCCCAGGCCACAGCAAGCTCTGGATGAGTGCGCTGATTAAGGACATGAAGGCTAGAGAAGGGTAATGTGTGTGCGGTGAACCACAGCATTGGGAGGATGAGTGAGTTTGCAACTGTTATTTACCCTGTTAGTCCTGAGGATCTTCCCTTAAGGGAGGTAACTCGGTTGGTCATCCGCTGTAGTAGTTGTTTTCCATTGTTTCGTTGGCGTACCCTCCTGTCTCCAGCAATACCCCAAGGTGGCGGACAGGGTTGGTTGAAGGAGGTGATGAAAAGGGTAGGATGAGAGGGTTGTTTCTTCATGAGGGTCTGTGAGGTTTGGGTGCTGGCGCCAAGTTGTTAGTGCTTGCCTAAAAGAATTATTTCCGTTTTCCCTTTGTTGAGTGATGCGTTGCTCACAATGGAATACTCCTTCATGGTGCGTTACAGTTGGCGGGCATCATTGTTGTTAGCTATACCTGTTACGCAGTCAACCACAAAAGCTAATATTTTTACTGGTGGCTGGCCTTGTGCGGTTATGACTATGAGGAGTGAGTCAGAAACGCGAAGGAGTGGATCAAAGATGAAGTTGTACAGCAGTGGGCTGAGTGGGTCCCCTTGTTTGAGCCCTCTGCGTGGTGTGAACTTGTTGGTTAGAAAGCCTGGGCCGCATACATCTATGGATGCTGAATCTGTGAGGAGCATCACCCAGTTTATGATCTGGGTGAGATTGAAGGCGCTCAGACATTCCTTCAAGTATGGCCATCTAACGCGGTCGTATGCCTTCTCCTGTTCTAGGAATACAAGGGCTTCAGATGCTTTGGATTGGCATATGTTGGCAACTGAGTGTATATTGGTTCAGATTGAGCGCCCTGTATGAACCCAAATTGATTGGGTGATAGGATATTTGAGGCTATTGTGCCTAATCTAGATGATAAAATTTTTGTAGGTAGCTTTTTATCATCGTTAAAGAGTGCGATTGGGTGCCAGTTGGCCAGGTCTAATTTGTCACTTTTTTGTACAGGGTTATGACATAGGAGTCCTGGCCCCAGGTTGGAGACATGTCTCCAGCAGGCATTGGTTCATGCGTTTAAACAATTCATTTTAAATAAGAATCTCACCTTCTCTACAAAGCATGCAATCTGTGAGTCCAGTGGGATGTAATTTAAGTCTGGTACTGTAACGTTATTGAGATTCCCATAATCTACACATGGGCGTAAAGTACCATCGTCCTTCTCATCTAAAAAAGTGGGGAACATACAGGGGAGTTTCGCTGAAAAATCACGCCTTTGGCTAAACTGCTCCTTAACTCACACGTCCAAGGCTACTTCCTCCCATACAGTCAAAGGGTAAATAGTGGAAGATATACGTACCAGATCAACATTGAGCTTGAACTGGCAATCAAACTCTCAATGAGCTGGTACTACATTGGCAGATATCGCATCAAACGAAAATTCCAACTCCTCTAAACAGGAAGATAAGGGTACCTTTAAAGAGGTTTTCAGAAATAAAGCAAAACTGAGAGTTTGAATATTAGGCTAGTGAAGAATTGCCCTGAGAGTTTCTTCAGCCAACGTGACAACTAATTCATGAACATTATTCAAAGATAATATTAAGGTATTGTCTTTCAAGTTAATTCTGACGAAAAACTTTTACCACCACTCTACACCCAATATGATGGGGTACAAGAGGTTTTTAATAGCTTGGAAACGGTCAGCCAAATGATAAATTCCAACCTAATAATCCTCCAACCCCATAATTTTCAGCGTGGGAATACCTTAGGAAGCCGCTCCCCTAAACATATAACCTGGCAAGTAACTCAGCTCATGGTAGTCACTAGGTTTTGATCAATAAAATTGCAGAAGCTACTTTTTCTTTCCTGTAACAATCACTTTATTTACTACAATTCGATTTGAACAGCAATATTTGATAATCACACAAAATAGATAAGCGATTTAATAAATCTAATACAACATGGGCGAGCGTCGCATCAAGAGGTGCGCAAAACGGTGCACCCAAGGGCAAGAAACGCCCTGGAGGGGGACCAGGAACCAAAGTCACCAAGAAATCACAAACTCAGACACCGTCTGGGCTTATGGTATTTACTATAAAACAAGATCAATACATGTACACCCAATGTAACCAACTCCTTCTAAAAGTGGAAAATGGGCTCCGACTCTTCCTTGGGGATGAGTCCCCTACCCTGTGGGAGAAAACATGTGAGGCACAGCCCTCCATTTTCCATGCGGTATATGTCACCACCAACAACATGGGCCATGGCTGGATTGAAATTGGTTTTGAAACAGCTGAAGAAGCAGAAGCCGCAGCAAAAGTCTGCGTCGAAATTACCCTTCCTGAGGGCAAAAGAATAGTGCGCAACGCGTGCACCAGATGGAACAAAGTGAAAACTTTGTTCATCTCCTTTGACTCTCTCCCTACCAACCATCCCCATAAAGATAATCGAGGAGGAGCTCCACAAAGGGCTTGTAACCTATGGAGAAATTATGCAATATGAATTACAAAGATTTCGCTTGATGCCCACCATATGCACAGGCAAAGCTATCGCCATGATCAACCCATTCCCCAAAGTGGAAGATGACTTATAAAGAATCCCCCGCACAGCAGAGTTTCACTTTGTGGATGGAGGACAGTCATCTCATTCCAAATCACACCGGTTGTGCACAGCCTATTTTCAACCACTGCGGTTCATTGGGACACAAGGAACACGCATGCCCCATGAAGGAGGGATTAATGGAAGAAGACTACTGTGAGGGAGCCATGGACAAAAGTAACAAAAACTTCGCCAGAATGACCAATGGCCACCACCCATTCCGCTGGGGTGAAGATGGACTTTACTCCATCATGGACCCAGTTACACATAAACAACGCAAAGTGGCACAAAAAGCCCACAAGCGGGCAGCAGCCGAGGCAGCAGCACATGCAAAATCATCCATTGACCCCAGACAAATTCAAGAGAACATTTTGGATGTACACCAAGCCAACCAGTCAGAACAATATGCCCAGGTTGAAAATTTTCACAGCAACTTGACTGAGTCACCAAGTGACATCAATCATGCACACTTTGAGAATAATTCAGCTGCAATATGGACGAAGATGCGGTGCATGATTCTCCAAATTCAAACCCCGAAATTACAGAGCCCAATCAGCACCCTGCATTGAACCATCATGAGACACATGCGGGAAAAGATAACACAAATACCAAAAATTGCAATTCCCGCGAAAATTGGGTCAGATCAAGGGAACTGACATTGTCACTGAAAGAGTTGGAGTACAGATGTGGAGCATGGCCAAAATGAGCCGCGGTGGGTTAGGGCCAGAGGGCCCTCCCAACTGCTCCTGAGGCGCCGCGGGCACCTCAGTGTCAATAGGGACACTAAACATCGCGGGAGCCAGGGCTCAAACGTCCCAAGCCAAAAAGCTGGACTTCCTGCAAAAACCCCTTGTAGACATCTTTGCTATCCAAGAAACCCATTGTCTACAAGGGGAAAAAGGATCCTGGTCAGCCAGGGTCTCACCATCACAATTGGTATGGACGTCTCACTGTGGGGTGATCATCTGAAAATAACAAAAAAATAAAAATTATAAACTCCACATCATACTTCACAGCCGCATCCTGGTAGCAACAATCACATGCCAAGTGGAAACAATCTTGATAGCATGCATTTATGCACTGTGCACCGCAGCCAAGAGAAAATGTTTTTTAAAAACCGTTCCAACACTCACCCTCCCACCAGATACCATCCAGATGGGCGATTTTAACTGCTGGGATAACCCTGACACAGACTGATGGCCTGACCCCAGGGGATACCCACTGGGGCACATAGAATTCCGCACAATGAAGGCATCCCTTGGCCTACAGGATGCCCTACCCCCAGATCACCACTCCTTCCCCACGTGACATGTCCCAACATACGCAAGGGAGCACTCATATCAATGAGCCACATCAATCACATCCTTATTCCGCAATCCCAATGATCAAGAATATACATATTTACAACAAAAAAGTCAATTTCTCTGACCACCAACTTGTTTTGGTGCAGCTATTGCCAACCTGAACCCACGCACAGGTGTCGCCCTGGAGAAAGCTACACTCAGAAAACATAAAATTAACCAAAACATCTGACTGGTTCAAACACAAGGCCACGAACCCAGAATTCACAGCCCCATTCATTTCAGATCCCATCAAAACCTGGGCAAATTTCAAAAAGGAACGAATCAACAAAACCTGACATCTCACATCATGTAAGTAAACCGCCAACACAGCACAATCAGGCGTACCTTGGCGGAAATGGACCACCTTGAGCTAAACACCCCAAGATCTGGTTATAGCCCCAACTGGGGACACAAATGGGCGGAAATATCTGCATTCCTAAACACCCTCATCTTCGAGCACCAACACAGAATCAAAGTATCAAACAAAGGTAAGTTCATAAAGGAAGGCGAAACATGTTTGACAAATTTCTTCTGCCAATACCACTCCCGCGGCAACCAGCCCACATGCACACAGGTCCGCAAGACCAATGGCACCATGGCAACTGACCCTGAGGAGGTCAAGGTGGAAGTACACCGTTACTACACTGAATTATATCATAATACACCAACAGACCCACAAAAAATCACAAAATTTATACAAACTGCTGGAGTACAAAGCACACCGCCGAACTACAATATTCTAAATCTAATTACATGGGAGGAGCTTTGGGAAATATAATCCGTGGTGCACCACATAGGAAATGCCAAGCCATGATGGGATGCCCTACAAATTTTACAAAAAATATTTTCAGCAAATTGCACCCCTCATATTGGCGTCTATGAACCAGTGCTTGCTGGAAACACGCCTCCTACCTGGTGGCCATGAATCATATGTCATAACCCTGTATAAGAAGGGTGACAAACTGAACCTGGCCAACTGACATCCAATCACACTTTCTAATACTGATACAAAGATTTTAACAAGAATTTTAGAAGCCAGATTAGGCGTAATAGCCTCTAACGTCCTGTCACCCAACCAGTTTGGGTTTATACCAGGGCGCTCAATCTGGAACAACATACACCCTGTTTCAAACATATGTCAGTCCAAAGCAACTGGAGCCCTGGTCTTCTTAGACCAGGAAAAGGCATATGACTGCGTTAGTTGGCCATACCTAAAGGAATGCCTACACGCTTCAAACTCCCACACAGATTTATAAACTGGGCGATGCTCCTTACAGAATCTGCAACCATGGCTGTATGCGGCTCTGGCTTTCTAACTAACAAGATTACACCACACAGAGGGCTCAAACAAGGGGATCCCCTCAGCCCACTGCTGTATAATTTCAGCTTCAATCCACTCCTCCAAGTAACTGACTCACGCCTCACGGGCATAACTGCACAAGGCCAGCCAACAGTCAAGATACTGGCCTTCGCGGATGCCTGCATGGCAGGTATAGCTAACAACAATGATGCCTGACAGCTGGAACGCACCATGTTGAAGTATCTCATTGTGAGCAACGCATCACTCAACAAAGGGAAAACGGAAATAATTCTTTTAGGCAAGCACTAACAACTAGGCGCCAGCACCCAATCCTCACACCCCAATACAAAGGAAAAACCCACCCATCTTATCCTTCGCATCACCTCCCACCACCACTCCTGTCCGCCACCTTGGGATATGGCTGGAAACAGGGGGATATGCTAATGAGACAATGGAAAGAAACCTACTACAGTGGGTATCCAACAGCGTCGCCTCCCTCAAGGGAAGATCCCAGGACTAATGGGGTGAGTAACAGTTGGTAACTCACTCATCCTCCCAAGACTATGATACCCTGCCCACGCGATCGCCTTCTCACCCACCTTTATAACTTCAATCCGTGCACTCATCCAGGGCTGGCTGTGGCCCGGATCCCATCCTCCCATATGGATGGAAACACTCTTTGGCCCAAGCTCAAGCGGAGGCATGGGACTAATAGATTTTGAGAGCCACGCTAACCGCATCCTAGGTACCTGGATAAAGGAAGTCCTTGCCCCAGACCTCCCGCAACAACACTGGTCCAGGGCAGTGAGGACTAACTTCGCACAAGCGCTCAAATTAACCAACCCACATAGCCCACCCAGACTACTATTATATCTTGCAAAACAACCTACCACAATGAGCCTACATGGAACCCCCCCTCACTTCAAATGCGTCCTCTGAACCATCCACCACATGGGATGGACCGTAGAGAACACTGGCACTGTGCAGGGAAGGTGACGACCCAGCCCCCACTTCAAATTAAGAAAACTAGAAAACCACCCCCAGAGAGACATGCTTGCTATGACCCCAACCATTGCTAGAATCGAATACCTAGATGCATTGGACATCCCCTATGACTTTCCACACAGAAGGCAGTGTGGAGAATGACGCACCACCCACTCCTACAGCCGAGGGTAAGAGCCAACGCCTGGCGCTGTCTGAGAAGGACCTATAGGACGGCGGACTGATCCAATTCCCTCCACGCAACCTGCGCAGTATGTGGAGGGGAGGGCTCCCTGTACCACCGCCTAGAAACATGCCCCAACCAAAGCCATATGGCAGGAAGTCGCACGCCTGCTTAAGATCCAAAACGAGCAGGAATTTTCTATATCAAAGAGCCTCCTCGCGCTCCAGATCTAGTCACCAATCCCATCTACCCTCCGCTCCCTAATGATACCCATTGCAATGCGGACAATCCACAACATTGCCTTAGATGCGTTCAAGGGCACGGTCCCAACCATCCATGGGGTTATTAACAGGTTCCACGTCCACTTACTGGAGCACTTCCAAGCCTGGCTCTATGGATATATGAGGCCAAGGCAACAGGCGCTCATAGAATCGTGGTTCCCACTTTGGTTCCTCCGCACAGACCCCTTCCTTCACACCTGCTTCATAGCGGGGGAAACCCCCTTGGAGTAGCGCACCAACCCCCCATACCTGGCATTCCCGCTAGCAACAGGGGTAACCTGAGTACCCCGGGATGCCCAATTTTATCTATCTTCGTTTTCTTTACATACTTGGTAATGCTCGTCCCCTGGTTGGCTTGCTTCGGTTAAATAAAAAATTCTCAGAAGCTCCTGTATCCACCAAAATAGTTGTGCTGATTTTCCCTATTGGAGATGAAGGTGTATTAGTTAACAAAAAATATCCAGAATGGTCATTATTTATAGCAGACAACGCTAACGCTTCACCATAAAAATCTTCTTCAGGCATAAGAATACCTCTAAGGTATGTTTCTGCATCATAGAATGAAGAAGGTAGTTGACCACTCATACTACTGAGATCATAATTTCACCATATCTTCAGCAATTATATAAACATTTTTTATTGAAGGAGTAAATCTCTTTTCCACCTCCTGTGTTCTGCGGATCATAGTGGTGGTTAAGCGTGCGTTCTCTGATGTGATTTGGTATAATGATATGGGTTCCATATTAGAGCCATAAGAGAAGATATAGGGCTCAATTTCTATAAGGAATCAGCATTATAAACCGCGTTTGGGCTAAAAAGACACCATACCCGTTTTGGAGATGGGTTATGCATCGTTATCTAAGGCCATCATCACCAGGCCCTTCATTGATGATCCCGCCTGCACCATCCAAACGTGGCGCCAAGGAAAAAACATTTTTTTATATTGTATTTTTTAATTTTGGTGTAAAGTTGGGGAATCATGACTCTCAGATCACAAAGCATCTGTATCCACCAGGTACGAGCAAGAAGGGTGTGTAGTTTCCATTAAGAGATAGCAAGAATAACTCTGAGACGCTCCAACCAGAAGCAAAATGAGAAAATGGTGATGAGCCCCACCGCAGCCATGACCAACAGCTGGAGCACCCCGTTTGCACTATGTGAAAGTCACACTTGAAAAAGTTTGTGCAAGTAAGATAAAAAGGTTGTTAGTCTAATGTCAGTTGAGTGTCTATAACTCTCCATTCCCAAGCGTGGTGGTGCACGGTACGCAGGCCCAATATAAGGGAACTAGTTGTCAGTATTAAAGAAAACTTAGCTCAGCAAAGAGTGCTTGAACTAATATAACATAGGGCGAGAGTATAACATGGTAAAGATTAAAAAGATTGAACAAACAGTAAGACTTGGTTGGGCCCCAGAAAGGGGTATCCATATCCAAGTTTTTATCAAGGATAGAATGCTCAATTACCTAATTCTGGAGGGAACCAGGGCGTCTCAGCTGTGCACCTGATGAAGTTAAGATTCTAGTGCAAATAAAATGGCTAACGTTATTTGAGACCTCCTCAAAGAAGTCCACGCACAGGTTTGTCCAAGTTAAACATAAAATAAAATGTGAACTAACGAGGGGCTTTTATTAATAAGGAAGTTACCAACAAGGAAGGTTGGTCTTGAGAAAACATATTCAAGCCAATTTGCGGGAATTAACTTCAGAGAAAGTGGTACTAAGCCCTGGTGCACCAATAAGCGCACGCTTCCATCCAACTGGGTAATGTACTTTGATGTTGACTGAACTCAAGTGATAGATTGAAGTTGAGGCTGATTCAAGTTGGAAAGTTCATAAATGAATAGGTTTTGAACCACCGTTCACCAAGTAACCAAATTCAACCATCATAATTTAAGTGATAGCAGTCCTTTTTAATGCTATGGACGTTACACATGGCTGGGCAGGTCACACATCCTCTGAACCAAACTGGAATAACTAGCCTGCACCCAGCATTAGTCCAAGCGTGCTTTAAGTCAGGAAGGTCCTGTAGCTTGACATTTTTTGACTCTTTGCGCCCAGCCTTGTCTTGACCATTGACCACTTCCATAAAGTCTTGTGACATGACATATAATACCCATACCTATTAAAAGGCCACTCACACTTAATTAAACTTTTTTAAGAGTGCTCTCATTGGTCAGTAGGTAGTCTTTATATAGAATAGCCTCATGATGCTTCAATTCTTTCTGTATTCTTTTCTATTGTACCTTGTCACAATTGCTCAATAGTGGTAATTTTTAATTTTACCAATAGTTCTCCTTTTTCACAATTTATAAGACTCAGGTAGAAATTGGTGCTTGATCAGATAAATTACCTTAATTTTGTCGTTCCCATTTGTAGCTTTTATTCTCTTAAGTAACATCATTTCTTTGAGGGCTCCAAAAAGTAGTAGCTGGATTAACTGAAATGGACTCTTCGTCATCATATTTACCCTCAGTTTAAAAGTTAACCATTTTAACATTGTAGCAAGCTGTTCCCCTTTATTTAAGTGTTCATTTGAGCTTGTCTGATTGCTAAAGCCTCAGTAAGTGCTCAGACTTTTACACTTTTGCAATGAAATTCTTGCTGGTTTTTGTGTCAATATAAGGTCTTGGTTTCAAAAAGTTCTCTTTAGCTTGAGAAATCCATATAGCCTTTCGGACTTTGCACCACTCTATCATCCATATTCTTGTATTCTCCAAAATAAGTGGATTTTACATTTAACAGAGCTTCCTTTACCTCTTTCAAAAACCTTGCTGCTTTCAATGTCAAAGTCATAACAAATTTTCAACATGGGGTGATAATGTAGTGAGCTGAAAATTATGGCCTTGAAAAGGAATCTAGATTTTTAATGGTCCATAGTTTTTGGGCTCTCAGATGATATGATGAATAGTTGGGGACAGTTAACGTTTTCCCATCTTAATAAGAGAACTATTTTTAATATACTACACATCTTATGTGCTTCTGAATTACAAAATAAGAATTATTTGAGCTTAGCCCATGACAATTCTGGTTTATGATCATGAAAATAACATCTTGGGCTTCTCTGACCATGTATCCTTGGATAGATCTGGCCTTTTTTCAATATCTATATTTCTTCACACTGTTCTTCTATATGTTATTAAGTCCATCAATTGCCTTTTATTTGGGGATGCATTGTATAAATAATGCTTAAGATTTAAATTTTTGATAGGAGCATTAATCTTTATCACTTGTGTTATTTTTAGAATAGGTGTGCCTACTTACAAGATACTCTCAAATCTATTGTCAGCTACAAGCAAGGTTCATATGCCCTTCATTTCTATATTTATTATTTATTCTGTCCAATAAACTATTAAATCGATCAAGCCTTTAACTCTATCAGGTTGTAGCTCTGATGCTTAATATGTCTTCTTGTTCTATATAGTAGACCAAGGCTTCCAAGAACTTAACAGTGGTTTTTTTCTATATGCTGTATCAAAGATTTTATTATTGGTGTAGCTTCAAGGTGGGCACATCAAGCAGTATTTCAAATCTTAGTAAAGTTGCCATCTTAGCTCAACCACTTATAATCCTAAGTCCTCTAGCTTGTACTCAATGCATCCATATTCAGAGGCTGATAGTTGTTTCCTTTGCCCTAAACGTCATTCAACGCTTCTTTATGCCAACCAAAGTTATTATTGTACTCACTCATCAATATAATCTGCTCTTTATGAGGTCTGTTATAGTGCATTACACACTACAGTGAACATTATATGCGGTACTTAGTTTTATTGCACCATTTTGCTGGGTTTAGAAAGACACATGTGGAGTTCTTTGTAATAATGTACATGATGGATTTCTCATACTATTAAGTGGTCTCTTAGTACTATCATGTTCCTTAAAACCTGGACAATTGTTAATCCCTTTTAATTCAACTGTATACACCCATGATCAACTCTTCTCTTTACTAGACCCTTCTTATACCCTTCAAAAATATATATAAAATAGAATTTGACATAAGTATATTTAGTTTTTTAAAATATTACTATGAGTTTTATACCTCAAGGAAAAATTTGGAACTGATAGTGATATTTTATAATGACGTAAGCTTTCAATAATAAATTTTATAAATTAAACAAATGGATTCAAAATGATTATCAAACAGGAAATTTTCATTCCACTTGACATCACTTTTAAGCATTTTAAAAAAACTAATTGTTTATTTTCCACTGCCACCTATACCGCTTTTGCCATTTATGTAGTTATATCCACCACCTGCTGCCTCAGTGTGGGGCAGCATGCTCCACCCGCTAGCATTTAGCGTTCAGCATGAAAACATGTGCGGACAGGCTCATCCAGTCCGCCTAATACAATTGGCTGCTTTGTCCCTCCAAGGGACTTAGCACTGCACCTTGCATGAGTCCACCCAACCCCCTCACCCCTTAGTCCTACCTTGATTTAATATCCACTTTTGCCACTGCACCAAATATGGACGCCTCTTCCCATATGCTGACAAAGTTTTTATTGAGCTGGCAACGGCCACCTTTTCTCCATCAGGTTTTATTGAATTCCACAATTATAAGGGCTATTCTGATATTATCTTCCCCATGGAAGAGGATGCAGCTTCTGCAGCGGCAACGCCATTTATTTACAAAAACACACCCATTACCACCACCTGAACTCGTCTCCCCAATAAAACCACACTCATGGTGACCTTTACAAACCTTCCCTCACTTCTCCCTCAAACACTATATGAGGAGTTGATGTTAGGGCTATCCACTTATGGCACAAACCCCATCCTCCAATTCCTTGTACCAAGTGGTGCTGAGCGCTTAGCGGCACCTCAGGCAAAAGACACCATTACCATCAACCAGCTAAACATGGCCCAGCACATCCCACCGCGTGCCTATATCCTATCCACACCTGATAATCTTCTTTGGGCTCACATTTACGATGGTCACACAATTTGCCTCCTATGGCATGAGTTGGACCATACAAAGAAAGCATGTCATTACAATTCAAACCATGAAAACACTGCCACTCTGCCCATGTGGCCACACCAACAGCGTTTAGATGGGGAATTTTGGTTTCCCTTACCCCTCTGGCCGTACGCTTGATGAATCTGTAAAATCTTGCAACCAAAACCCAAGCTGGCAAATAATAATCAAAATCCACCAATCAAGCGCAAGTTTGGACCCAAATTTAATCCAACCAAGTTCCGCCCCAACATTTATCCAACCCAAGCCATGTATCTCTAAATCAATCCGACGCAATTCAAAATCCCTGGATTTATTGGATGAAGTGAACAAAACTGGGTGAAATTGTCCCACCTCCGGACTTACCAATTAATCTAGAACCTTATCTAAAGTCAGACTTTGATACCCCATTCCCACCCCAAAAAATATATCCCAAAACCACTGCTATCCCTTTCCTGAGTGACCATCAGCTAGCTGATATTTCTTTAGCTTCACCCAAAAGTTGCCATCTCTGTGAAGCTGTGGTAGCCTCTGTTGCTGAATTTAAAGAAGGTTTGCATAACACCACGTTCCCCCTCCCAATCCCAGTAGTTGCAAAAGAGGTAATCAAACACTTAGCTGAAACTGCCGTCACTGCTGTCAAGCATGTTTCTGAGCTGGCAGAATTTTCTCCATCCACACACATCATAAGAGCCAACATTACAACTTTTGCCCAGCTTCCCGATGACTGAATCCAAGCCAAACACCATGTTGCTGAACTCTTGGAGGCTATTCTCCAAGCTCAAATTATCAGTGTCAGTCTCAATGATTATTTGCCTCACCTTGACCCTCAGACTGATGATTCCCCAACCCCCTTGCTATCAGCTTTAGTCTGCCTATCTAATGCTGAAGCAGTAATTGCAGCTGAACACAATGATGCGCTAGATCCACCCTCCCCCTGCGCCATGATGGGATAAGTGGCTTGCCGCTGTGCCAAATGGTAGGGTTAATTATTTGTCCTTTTGTGTGTCTCAGCTCATTTTGAGCGCTTGCTTCATATTTTAAATTGTTTTGTTGTATTTTCTGTTTTAATAATGTCTGTTCCCTGGTTGGCATACCTCAAATATTTAAATTAAGAGATACATACTTCGTGACATTTCTCATGTTAATTTAATGTGTGAAGCTACTTTTAGGCTTGTACTAGCGTATGCTATAGTATTGATCATATCAGAGCATATGTAGAGCACTTCTTAAAAATCTTAATGTGATTTTAGCTTTACATTAAAATATTACTCTTGTTGTCATAATGATCTATTGAATGTAAGACGGAAATTTCAGTCTGGATCAATGATGACGACTATATTTCTAATTTTTCTTACAGTATAATCTGATAGGAGATCTATATAACCATTATTCTCAGATATATAAATTTTTTTAATAAATCATTTGGCCAATTGTCAGGATTAGAGATATGTGACTTAAAATCCCTACTACCATATTGAGCCCCAATAAATCAACTATTGAGCTAGCATGAACGAATCTTATCTTTAAAGCACCATAATAAGTTTGATTCAGTAAGCATCAAAAACGAGAATTGACAAAGACGCCTTTCAGGAATCCCATCCCACTTCCTAAACCTCAAGTGGTGCAAACCACACTGCTGAAGTCATGAGGACAATGCAGAACAATAAAGGCACCAATCAAGCGTTTAAAATAGAAGACTTTGAAAGACACTGATTATACAGGGCCACAAAGGTCCCTAAGTAATAAGTTTCCACACAACCTATAAATATTGATGCTTCCTAACTCAATAAAGTAGCTAGATCCATCCTTTCATTTTACTCTCTCTGCAAATAAGGAGCTTTGAGCCATTTTCAAACTTCAGTATCAGTCAAGAGAACTGTTACGCTGAAAGAAGCGGTGCTCACTACAGGGGTCTCCAATCTGTCCAAGTGAAAACATCTATTATGAACAATGGAGAATAGTAGCAGTCAATAATTATCCTCCTGATTGATTGAAAAAGCGTCACTTGATGGATTAGCACCTTGCATTATGAAGTACTGCCCATGAAGTCTGAAAGCTTAGAGTTTTGGGCCACTTTTTAAGTTTACTCTTCCTTTCTAATGACGCCAATCAGTATCAACTTCAATATGAGAACCTTAAAAAATTATCTTACAATTACTAAATGGCATCTATTCACTGGAAGTCTGCTCCAATCGCTCCCAAGCTTCTTTGGTGGCTTTCATGATGAAGAGGTTATATACCTTAGCTCTACTGCCAGCAGCAGAATAGGCTTTGGGGACTGAAAAGCTATTTCTGTAATTTTCGTCCATCCTTACATCCATCATCTCTACAAGTAGTCAGATTGCACTACCACAAAGTCACCCTTTTGGTCTTACCAAAGCCTTACACTCCCACATTGTAAATTTTCATGACGCGGCCTCCTCCTTTGTTAATAATAATCAGGAAGCTATCCTCAATAATCGTCAGGTATTTAATGAGGTCTTTAACCAGCTCAGGTATTAGATAGCGAAATTTCAGCTACTTTGAGACCAGCTTTGTCAAAATATACAAATCCTTGAGGTTTCCTGTTTCAACGCCATAACCAAGTTGAAGACCTGGTTTGGACTATCCAGAAGCACTACCAGAAACTAGCCTCTCATGACATTGAGTCTTTTAGTGAAGGGCTTGAGGGTTCCAGGGGGCCAGAAGGTTCTCATGGGCCTCACGGGGCCCTATGCTCTCGCAACGCCTACTACTAAAAAACCTGATGACTCCTTGAAAAAGAACGTTTTGATGGCCCTTGCCGCCTTTTATGGAATCAAATATGTAAGTTCCTTAGGGGTGCAAGCTCCAAGTGGATGGAGTCTCTCTTGACCCCTGTCTCAATTGAGGCCTAGTTAGATGAGATGAATAAATCTTAGCGCCTTCATCAAGCTCACTAACAATTGCATCTCCCAGCTTTAGAAAAACTCTTCAAGGGTTTGACACTTGCTTGAATAACTCAGAGAGCCAGTTGTCTTCAACATGCTGACATTTAAATATAAGGAGCAGGTTGCTCACAAAGCCTTTATTACCTACCCAAACTTAAGCTGGGATGATATCCAATAGGACCTCAACTATTTGAGAAGATGCTGGATAACAGGCACCTTTAAACTATGCAAAAATTGATTTTCTGAGCCTGTACCAATTCTAGGTGCCAATACCCTTTCAATTCCTATTGTAACTAATTTTAGTTAGTTTTAATGATTAGTTCACCCCTGGACGGGAAAGTATTGACTCCTTCCTATATGCATATGAGATTTTCTTGAAAGAGACTATTGACTGACAGAAGGCGAAGAATATCCACTCCTTCCTGAATAGCACCATTCAGGAGATTATGATTCCCCATATAGAGGAATGCCACTCATGGAAGCAGGTCTATACCGCTGAATCCATAATTTGGCAGTAATCATACCATGTTAATCTTAAGCAAGAAAACATGGATATTCTTCTGAACAATGTGGAGAGCCCTGTTTAGTTTTCCAGCCCCTTTTATGCCCAAGCACAGCCTAAAGTAACTATGAACCGCATTACCTTTGAATAACGTCATAACTTCAGTCTTATCTGCGTTTGAGCCTTATCATGAGTTCAAATTCACATGATCAGCCAGTAGAATGGTTTTATTTTCATTTAGGAAATCAAAGAAGCACTTATGGGATACCTGCATTGACCATGCATCCCAAGTTCACCCACTCTTTCTCCAACTGTCCCCATGACTATGTTATCAAAAAACCAGAGGAACCATCAGCCTCAATGCATTTACTGCAATGGTTATTTGTCACAGCACCAAGAAATGTTTGTCAGACATCTGCCCTCTCAGCTGCAGATGAAGTATGTCTTTGGTCAAAATCAGCCAAAATGGGGAAATGTAGGCCATTTACAACTTTGCAATAAACCTAAGACCAAGTATGATAATAATAATGATTCCATAGACTAAAAGACCCTGATTGATTCTTGGTGGAACCCCGCAAATTGGGGTAACACGATCTAAATAATACATGGGCAACAACCTTAAAATCTAGCAGTCAGATTACTCTGAACACACAGTGGACCCTGGAGCATTCATCAAATGGTACTCCCCCAATCACAACCAAGTCCCTTCAAGAACCTATGCAGGAACTACCCCCTTTTATAGGCGTTATGCTGGCCCCCAAGGTAGATATTTTTCTCAAATGGGGATTGGTTCAAATTTTTTAAGTCATTACCCCACGGTTACATTTTGCCCCAAAAAGTATACCAACTTTTGTTCAGCCTAACTGAAGTGAGTCTTTTGAGCTTTGATAGGCTGAATGGTCATATTTCCTTATTCAGATTGGAGTAAACTGTTCTGAATTTATTTTTAAATCCCTTCAACCCTTAATATAGTTTAAATACTGATTGGTTAGATATTAAGAGGGATCGTTTTTCCTTTTTACCCTTCACTGCTTCTAAATAATCATAAAACCCAAGCTTTTATTAGTAGTAATTTTTAGTTTTAACAAACTTTTGTGGAATTTGGCGGCGTAAGCACCAGCGAGCACAAATAATCCTGATTCCTACAAAATGGCGCTCGCTACAGGGGATCCCTTTACACCAAAAATAGTTGCTCCTGAAATTCAACTAGCAAGAGCTTTATCCCGCCTTTATGAGCTTAAGCAGTGCCCTTGCAAACTTCCTCTCAAAGAAAATTTCACCCCCGGTGAAGGGAGCATAGCTTCATTCTTGTATGTCCATGAATCTTTAATACAAGACTCATTAGGCAAGCAAAAGATTAAACTATCCCTTGTTTGAGTCTTCTAGCACAAGAAATAATAGACCCATACATAGACAATCTGCATACTTGGGAAGAGTTGAAAGAGGCTCTATTAGCTGAATTTGGTTCGATGCAAAGTTTTAACTGGGACAATCAGGCCTTTATGCGCCTATGCATGTATGAGGGAGAAACAACTGCTGCTTTTTCTGAGCGCTTTTACCTCGCTGCTCAAAGGTTGTCAACATCTAATATGCTAACCCTGGATGATGCTATTACTGCCATGCTAACTGGGTTAGCTTCCCAACACTCTCTAGCCAGGCATATCATTTCAATAAAACGTTACTTCAAAACCATCCATGACATAAAGGAGGTTTTGTTAGACGTTGATGATTTTCATTGCTGTGCAACAATAAAGGAAGCTGAGGATGAATCTTTTTTTTTAGTACTAGATGGTCTGAGGATGAATCTTAAGTGCTAACAATTGAATAGTTTTCACCTGAAGAACAGTTGGGGATGAGCACACCTGACCTATCCCTCCAGTGAAACCTGCTTCATCCGTGCAACTCAAAAAAGATATCCCTCCCCCTCCTATGAATCAGAAACCTATAAGGTAGTTAATACCATACTCCCGCACAAGCTCACTAAAGCCGCTTTGTTTCCACACAGCTGAGCTGGTAAATGAACACCCTAAGGCTATTACTCTCCTGCGGCCATCTCCCCTACCTCCATCCTGTCCTTGCCAGTTGTTAAGGCTACCCTTAGGATGTTCTGAGGGGGTTCCAATGATGTGGGTTACTATATATTGGGAGTCCCCGCGGAAGTAGAGGTTCCTGATCATTTGAACACTGGAGGAGTATATGAGACCACTATACCTGAGGAAACGTACATTAGCCAAATACTAGGGTGTCCAAAAGTTATTGACACTGCCAGTGATGGTGATCAAACTATTAGCTGGCTTGATACGCCCATTTAAGTGGGTTCATCCCATAAAATCTATCTTGGATAAATACTATGAGACTACTCGAAAACTAACCTCCACCTTCTGGCTGAAGGAGGTCTTGGCTTTGTCGCCTAACTTTGGATTAAACTTACTAAGGTTGAAGTGGTCATTCTAAAAAGTCCAAATAATGGACATCCTGGACACTGGATACCCAGTTAACGCGATCTCCACTAAGTTTATCAAGAAGATAATGCTTGCGCCTGACTTAGAGTACATGCAAAAATTTGGAAATGCAGGCCTTAACAATACCAGTGCTTTTAGGGCATAAACGTCTCTTCCCATATAAATTGGAAAGCTTATCTTATCAGCCCCTGCTGTGGCTTTGGACAACAATGCATATGGTATTCTCATAGGCACCTAATTTTTGATTGAGTACGAGGTAATAATCAACATGAAGCAAGGTTAACTCTCGTTACTCAACTATGAAGTCCCGTTAGTCTTATCTAATAAAGAATCCATTAAGCACGAATACACTTGCTTGGTTGAATACCCTTTTTCAGCTATAACTTTGCTTTATTCCACTTCTGGGCGCAACACATAATTAAATTGCCCAACTCAGTGGATGCTGAGGATGGTATCCCTTTTAACGCTGCAGACAAGGTTTTAATCAAGCCTGGTGAACACAGAGTATTTGACACTAATACACTCTACTAATCTTACACCATTGCTTGTTGAACCTTGTAAGTATTGAGGGCGTTAGCCCCTTGAAGCCTCGTGTATTGCCTGGGATACTAGACCCAGCCTATCAGAGGCATATTACCATTCTGCTGGGAAATCTCACCGGAAAGGACATGATCATATGAAAACACCAGGAGATTGGTAGAGGCTTTCTAATCCCATTGGAGGAAATTAGACGTATCCACTCCTTTAGCTCTATGGTGGATTTGGGATTACCCATGGACAACCTGGTGTGTACCTTGCCCAATGTTCATATTTCGGATAAACTGACTCCAGATGAGTTGAAAAAATTACATGCCTTACTAGATGAATACAGTGACATTTTATCTAAATCAGATACTGACTATGGACACATGAAGGGTTAGAGCCATTTCATCAATGTGGGTGATTCCCGCCCTATTTGGTCAAAACCTTACTCTAAGTCGAAGGTGGAAGAACAGCATATGAGGACAGAGCTCCAGTAGTTATCAGACACGGGTTTCTAGTTCATTCATAAAGCCCTTGATCTTCCCCCTCTTGCTAATTAAAAAGAAAAAAGGAGGTCATCAGATAATCATGGACTACACGAGTTAAATGACATCACAAAAAAGGATAGCTATCCTATCCCTCGCATTGATGATGCCCTGGCCCATCTCTCTGGCTCTAACTTTTTTTCTGCCATGAACTTGGCTAGCGGCTGTTGGCAAATGGACTTTTCTCCTGAAGACTAAAAGAAATGTGTTCTCGTTTATAGTGAAGATCTCTTTCAGCCAACATGATTGCCTCAAGGTTCTATAATGCACCTGCATAGTTTCAGCTTGCAATGGATCACATATTGCATGACCTGAAATTAACTTGTGTCTCATTTATCTTGATAATATAATAGTGTTCTCAAGAACCTGCAATGAACATCTTGAACACCTGAAGGAGGTTTTTCAACGTCTATGTAACTCAAATATTATGTTGAAGCTGTCATGTGCACATGACATCATAGTGGGGATCAACCCAAATAATAAGGCTGGGCGCCAGGAGGCCCAGAAGGTGAAGCTACGGGTCCTCCCTGACCTGAGGCATACCCTAGACCAACGCTGGGTATGGGCAAAATATGCCCAGGTTGGTACTAGAGGGGTGTTAAATGCCCAGCCCCTTAAGACGGCCCAGGCGTTGAAACAAACAGTCTACATAATGAATGCAGATGGTTTGGTTCAGTTTGTCAAGGAACAGGGTCTTGAAACTTGTTCCATTTATGAAATCACATGTTCAGGTCAAATCCAACTTCAATCAATTATATGAGTGAAGTCAGTTTCGCCATATTCTACCAATCTGAATGGTAGTGTGTGTCTATTGGTGGGTCGGTGCTTGGGTCCACTTATGCAAACCCCTCATTCCATCGTCAATGTTTAAATATGTTTTCCCTGACCAACATTCCTTGTTGGTCAACTTCCGCAATAAGCAATTTTTCTATTTTTTCCCATTTTATTAAAATGTTATCTTTAGCAAACCTGTGCGCGGACCTCTTTGAGGAGGTCACACACTACGTAATTACCTCATTCAAAATTCATTTAAGTTTTCAACTTGTGCACTGTTGGGTCGCCTAGGTTCCCTCCAACCTGGGAAGTTTAACCCTTTCCCTAGGTGCATCGCGTCGTTTTTTTTCCATGGTTTGCTATCATGACCTCTCTCTTCTTCCCTTATGTTATTATCGCTCCAGCACCCTCTGCTGGGCTCTAATAACCTTGGTACTAAAGGCTAGTTTCCATGCATTGGCTCTGTGCACCAAGCACCTCCACACTGAGAACAGGAGAGTTGTAGATACTCTCCTTACAGAAGCCCTCAAAGTGTACCTTCTTCCAAAGGAAATTGATTTCCTTGGACACTCCATTTCCGGAGTGGGAATATAACCCATAAAAATAAGGTTGGAGTAATTTCATGAAATGCCTACTCCTAAAAATTTATGGGATATTCAAATATTTCTAAGTATGATGGGGTATTATTATCAAATTACCCCTTGTTCACCCAAATCAGCAAACCCATTTTTTGCCTATTGACTACAAAGACCCCTTTTAATTGAGGTGCTAAACAAAAAGCCGCTTTTGAGACTTTGAAACAGCTTTTACAACAACGTCCTATCCTGAGCCATCCTGATTACAATAACTTTTTTCTTGTTTACTGATGCCTCGGACTATGCCATTGAGGCTATTTTAGCCCAACTGGATGAAAAATTTGTTAATCAACTGGTCACCTAATTCATTAAAACGCTTTCAAAAGCAGAATGCAACTACAGCTTTACAAAGAAGGAGTGCCTTACCATTTTTAGCCGTAAAAAACTACCGCTATTTCCTATATGGGACCATCTTCACTGTAGTTATGGACCACGCTTCATTTTAATGGTTATAGAATATGAAGGATCCTACTGGACGGTTAGCTCTCTGGGCTCTAAATCTTCAGAATTATGACATGAAGATTGAACACCGTGCTGGGACCTGTCACATGAATGTTGATGGGTTGACTCAGCTGTCAGTCCTACATTTGGACAATAGTGAGGCGGAGAGGTTACATGATCTCTTAATAGCCCCAAATGAATGTGAGGATGAGGACGAGCCTGTCCAGAAGATGATAGTCATCACTCCCTTAACACCAAAGTTGATAACGGGAAATTATATAAGTAGGTGAGGGTAAAATGGCTGCCTTACTTTGGCCCTCAGAACTTGTACCTGCTATCCTAAAAGCTCACTCCACTCTAGATCATGAGGAGCCAAGAAAACTTATGAGTGGATTGAGGTTCGGTACTATTGGGATAGAATGATGGAATCTATTGTTGACATCTTGGAAGCCTGTCTTACTTGTAAAAAGCAATCCAGTATAAGACTAGATATCAGTATCAACCAACTACCCCTCAACAACCGTTACACACCATCAGTTTGGATGTAGTAGGTCCCCTCCCTCAGATGACTAGTGGCACCTAATTTATCCTTGTAGCCATTGACCACTTCACTAAGTGGGTTGAAGCCGTGGCTCTCCCTACCCAAACGGCCAAGGCCACAGCCCCCTTCTTACATCAAATAATGAGCTCTCAACATGGCTGTCCTCAAGTACTACTCTGCGACAATGGTAAGAACTTCACCTCCAGAGTATTGAAAATCCAGGTCACATCCATGGGAGCTCAACAACTTTTCTCAGCTCCATACAATCCATCTACTAACAGGACTGTGGAGAGAGCAAATGTAACCTTGGTCTCCATTATAAGCAAAATGTCCTCTTCAAATCCACTTCACTGGGATCAATTCTTACCCAGTGCCCTTATGGCCTACCAGATTAGTTATCACTGGATCTTAAAAATGTCCTCCTTATGTGTCTTGTATGGGCGGAACCAACAATAACTGCCCTCCTAATCCAAGATGTATTCTCCCCTAAAGTTGAGGAATCCAAGAAAGTCATGAAAAGATTGTCTCAGCGCATCATTCAACTCCAAGCTGAGGCTATGACCAATTTTAAAAAACGGTGACAAAAGAAGGGTAGGCTGCCATTGAAATATGAACCCCCTACCTACATTCCAAGTATCTGACATGGTATTATACTACCATAACTACATCACCCCTAGCAGCGGTAAGCTTGGATAAATTTTGGAGGGTCCTTTCGCCATCACCTATAAAAGAGGCAATGAGTACTCCATAAAATCCTTGGCTACAGGGATTAACATCAATTTAGTAAATGGCTGCTTCCTAAGGCCTTATTCTCCCCCCAACACTCTTGAGGGGGGCGATGTCAGACATTTGCCCTTTCATCTGAAAATGAAGAATGTCTTTGGTCAAAATCAAATAAAGTACGGAAATGTCAGCCATTTACAATTGTTCAATGAACCTAGTTGCGATTTTTGTAAATAATAATAGTTTTATTGACCAAAAGACCTTGATTGATTCTTGGTGGAACCCCAAAAATTGGGGTAACACGATTTATAAATAATACATGAGCAACAACCTTATAATTGAGCAGTCAGATTACTCTGATCACTCAGCACACCCTGGGGCGTCCTTCAAATGGTAATCCCCCAGCCACAACCAAGTCCCTTCATGAACCTATGCAGGAACCACCCCTTTTATAGGTGTTATGCTGGTCCCTCAAGGTGAATTATTTTTCTCAAATAAGGATTGGTTCAAATTTATTAAGTCATTACCCCACGGTTACATTTTGCCCCAAAAAGGATACACCAATCTTTGTTCAGCCTAACTGAAGTGAGTTTTTTGAGCTTTGCTAGGCTGAATAGTCATATTTCCTTATTCAGACTGGTATAAGCTGTTCTGTGTTTATTCTTAAATACCTTCAAACAATAATATAGTTTAAATACTGATTGTTCAGATAATAAGAGGGATCGTTTTCCCTTTTTTACCCTGAACTTCTAATAAAAACATATAAAACCCAATATTTTATCAGTGCTTAATCTTTAATTTTAAAAAAAAACTTTTGTGGGATACAGAAACATAAGCACAAGCGAGCACAAATAAGCTGGATTCCTACAATGTTGAAAAGTCCTGCTGAGGAGGCGGAAAAAGGGATGTCAGCATGATACCGATGCACTCTATGCTGACTTCCCTACCTTGCCTTAAGAACCATCATTGACCTCTTACAAACCTGGAGTTATCATACCAGAAGAAGTTAGGTATCCATTGATAAAGAACCTGATACTGTCTATTTTTCTTCTGATGAATCTCCTATGGTTTTCATGCTACCTCCACCGTTTGGGAGTTGGTTACCCACTTCAATTTTTGAGTCCATAAAATACTGGTTCTCACCATTGTCAACAGTGGTTCCCCTGTAAATTTCATTTTCATTCAAACTTATTAAATGCATTAAAATTGCTCCAGACTTTCCACATTACATGAAATATGGCCTTGATGGACCACTTGTAATCAGTTCAAAAGCTATTTTTTTCTCTCTATAAACTCT
Source organism: Massospora cicadina (assembly GCA_022478985.1). Lineage (NCBI taxonomy): Eukaryota > Fungi > Entomophthoromycota > Entomophthoromycetes > Entomophthorales > Entomophthoraceae > Massospora > Massospora cicadina. The sequence continues at coordinate 8,839 of JAKSZP010007151.1, read as the reverse complement.
GGTAAGCTTTTCTGTGAACATTCCCGCCATTGCGCGAGATAACACAATATATGATCTTTTCCTAAGGACTCAGTTTCTCTAAGGCTACTTAGCATTAGTGCACTATGATGAAGTATTCCAATCCCTTCTTGGACATCGGGTCCCCTGGTTAGAGACCTCACTTAATGCCAGGATGGAGTTCAAAGCTTAGACTTGACTATTAGAGATTAAAAGCTGAATTTACAGAATTGGTATTATGTGAGGGTCTCACGCGTAAAGATGTACCCCACCTGTGGTTGATGGCCACAAAGGCATGAAGTTTATCTGCTTAAGATGACCACTATATTGGTGAACTTCCAGGCTATTGTTTACACCCAGGTTCACGTCAACATCCCATATGGGTACCTGCTGGAGATCTCAGGTCTAAATAACCTATTAATTAAGGAGTTCTTAACATGCCCGGAAATTTTAGATCCTGCCTAAGCTGGATCCATACTGGTGTTTTTAGTTAACCTTACTGAAAAACCTAGGAAATGGGCCCTATAATCCAGCTGCTTATGTTCACCTCCTACTGGTAGAAGCTGTAGATGATTTCAACAGCTTTGGAAGTCTAAGGTATATTGCTTGGAACCTCCATCATCAGTGACTCTAGTTGACACTTGTATTGTGATAAACTTGCTGATAAGCAACAGAGCTAGGTTAGGGAACTATTGGAGGAGTGCCCATACCTCTTATTGACCTCTAACTGCGATTTTAGAGAAATGATTGGGGTTTATATATCATGTGGAGACTGGCAAACTACCTCCATTTAAACCTTTATTTATGTAAAAGGTTTGGTTAAAGAAGCTCAGGTGGCCCTAGAGCTCAAGCAACTACTTGTGCCAGTATATTGGCGCCTTACAAAGTTCTTAGGCTTCCCAGGTACCATTAGTTCAGAAGAAGGATGGAAGCCTTCGTGTGGTGATTTATACCATTATCTCAGTTCTATCACCAAGGAAAAATATCCCTTTCCCCAAATCGATGATTCTCTATTTTTGATAACCAGGGTGCAATATTTTTTTGACTATCTTTCTAGCGGATAATGGCAAGAGAGGGGCTCTCCACTGAAGACCGAGACAAGTGTGTGCTCATAACCAACAAAGGGCTATTTGACCCATGAAGATGCCCCAGGGCATTTGCAATGCACCAGCCATCTTTCAACATGCCGTGGACAGGATCCTGGGACTTGAGTTATCCTGAGTCCTTGTATACCTCAATGATAACACCAACTTTTTGCAAAACATCAGCAGTCATGTGATCTACTCAGGTAATTTTTCAAATGTCTTAGAAAGACTTCTATAAATCTTAAATATTCAAAATGCTTTTTCTTTAATCAGAATTGTAGCTCATTGGACACAATATCTCAATAAATGGTATCCAGCCCACCCTGAATAAAGTTGACGCCATTAGAAAATGTTTCACCCCCAGTGTCTTAGGGATACACAAGTATTCTTGGCCATGGTGGTCTATTATCATAAGTTCATCCCTTGTTTTGATGACCTAGCTGAGCCCCTGTTCTATCTTCTGCAAAATAATGTAACCCCTCAAGTGGCGACCTGAACAAAAGCAGGTATTTAATGCGTTGTGGACTGCTATTTGCACTATACTAAATTTTAGTTCATCTGCGTAGTGGTTGACCCTTCTGGCTATCATGGATTTGTGTGATATCGTCATTGGGGATATTTTAGCCCAGCACCATCAAAATCAGGTCAATCATCCAGTATCCTATTTTAGAAAGACCCTGAACAAGGCTGATCGAAGCTTTGTCTTACTGAATGGGAGTGTCTGGCTGTTTTTTAGCAATCAAGCATTTTAGACCTACCTCTATGGCGCTCATTTCTCCGTTGTCAATGACCATTCCACTTTCCTATGGCTTCAGCAAATGAAGGACCTGGATGTCCAGTTAGCCATATGGGCCCTATGGCTACAGAACTAAAATTTCAAAACAGTACACCATTCTGGAGTGATTCACCAGAACGCAGATAGTCTCTCTAGGATACTGATACTAGCTGCTTTGACCCTCAAGGAGGACTGACTTTACAATATAATTAGTTGGCCAGAATGATGGGAGTTGAAAACTCCTGAAATTTAAGCTGAGCTCAGTAAATGACTTGAGACAGACTAAAGAAGGAATGATGTATAAGAAGGGCAATAAGAATTTGATTCCCTATACCCATCCTTCTTCTTGAACTGCCATTATCCTAGAAGGGCATGCGACTGTGAGACAGGAACAGTGAAGAAGACTCATGAATTGCTTAAGAAATGATGCTATTAGGATCAAATGGTAGAAACCATCCAAGAGGTCCTGAAAACGTGTATTACATGCTGATCAAATGATTAAGCCAACCTCAACATCAGCACTCATGGGTTGACCCATAAAGTACATTTAATGTTTTCAGCATTAATGTAATAGTCCCTGTTACGACCATATTGCATGGCCATAAATATAATATTAGCCAAAAAATTTGACCAAAAGTCAAAGCGATTTATGTTTCTGATGCGCTTCTAGCGCCACAGCTCTATTTCTAATTTTATCCATTTTCACCCAGCAAAGGTGCCAACAAATCTTACTTTTGACAACAATTTAAATTTCACCTCTCAAGAAATTAAGAACAAACTTTGATTTTTAGAACTAACCAATATTTCACCGCCCATTACAACTCATCAACCTGTTAAGGCAGTGGAACATGCTAACACAACCTTGTCTATTTCTTGTTAAAGATGGCCGCCTCTCACTTTAATCTCTGGAATCATTAATTACTGAGCGTTTTGTCAAAATTTAATAAATGAGCTACTATTGAATTATCAGGATGTCCCCATTTGAAGCAATATATGGGTGTTCTCCCCACCTACTAAGTAGAATTCAGCCCCTGTTCAATACCTCCATACCTGAGAGCTCTGATTTATATATGAGGCCTTAGACAATTTTTTCAGCTCCAATCCCTAGCCGCACAAGGCAATGTCACCACTACAGAAAGGGAAACATCCAGATTTAATTTTGTTGTCCTTCTTAACAGTTTTTCAATTAGGTGACATCATTCTTTTTTATTACCATTGGTCCAGAGGTTGACAGAACAAGCTTAAAATTCTTTGTTCTGAGCCTTAAAAATCCATTAATAAGGTGAAATTGGAGTACTACATTGCTGAAGTAAATTGGGGATAATGATGAATTGAGTACATGACATTTATCTTCAACCCTATACCACCCTCTGACAGGAAAATGAGGGGTGCATTGTTGGGGTTTGAGATGATGAGAAAGTCAAAGTCCATACTCCCAAATTGAGCCTTAATAAGTCAACTCACGAGCCAGTGCAAACGAAACCTTACCCCGATTTCACCAAATTGAGATTCAATAAGGAAGCATCATCCGCATGAGAATTGATGGAGTTGACTTCTGGAATCCCACCGCACTCCCTGAACCTCAAGTGGTGCAAACCACACTGCTGCAGTCATGAGGACAATGCAGAGCAATGAGGGCATCAACCAGGTGGTTAAAATGAAAATAGTGAAAAATTCTGAATGCACAGTGCCACAAAGGTCCATGAGGAACCATGTCCCCACACCCTATAAATATTATTGCTTCACAACTCAATAAAGTAGTCTGTGTCGCCCCATTTTCGTTTCTAACCTCTAACTAATTTAAGCTTCAAGCACATTTTCAACTTTGGCATCACTCAAGGGAACTTTTATGCTAAGACCAATCATCGCTGTAAAATCTTACTTGATGATATACTGATGTCTAAATTTTTATACTGGGGCAACTTTCATGAAGCACTCATCTTGGTAGTATGTACCACTATCTCTAGTGTGAGAATCAGGGGAGCTCAATTTTGCTTTGGAAACAACCTCTCAGTTTCTCAGAAAACCACCCAAGGAACAAAAATAATCATCAAGATTATTACTAAAAAACTCTATCTGACTTGTCGGAATTTAAACCAGATGGATTCCTCCAATGATTTAATGTTACATGGGTTGAAATGGCTAATCCTGGTGAAATGGCTCATTGCGAGAATTCATGGTGTTTGAGTGATTGCTTGATAGTTGCTTTACAATCAGGGCTGATCTGAATTGGTACCTCCAAGTTTGGGAGTTAGATTTTGTTGGGGCCAATCAATGGCCCCAAACTAGTTTATGGATCACCTGTAACTAGTAATTGAGTGTGATCCAATCATATTATTTTACTAATATCAGTAGAAACCAACGATCCTATGTTTGAGGCGGCTGAAGTTGTTTCAAACGCCTAATAAAATAATTGACTATCATCTGAGTGAGGCAATTCCCTGAATGATTGACTAAGAGAGTCAAAATTGTCACTGGCGAGAAACCAAGTTATTCCAAGTTTATCAAGCGGCAAAGGATGTTTCCAATGCAAAATAATTAAGTAAAATACATATTTATTTTAAATAATTAAATGTCTCACCAGTGACTGAAGGCTGGGGATGAGCCAATACTGTATTTGGACATTAGGAAGGACATGGCGATAGGGTTGACACCAGGGAAGCGGGAAGCGGAGTGGTAGGAATAAAGAGTGGTTGGCTGAAAGATCTAGCATTGAGCAATAAGTTGGCGATGGATGCAGCAGCCCAATGTACATATAAATACCTGGTGCTTCCCTTTCAAAGAAATCTTTTTACCTATTATCACTTTTAAAAAAATGGTTTATTCTTGTGATTGGAGTTTAGGCTGAGGGATCCCCAAATGGCATGGGTGACGTGCCAAGGAGTCAGCTGGTGCTGCTGTCTCCATCGCCTAAGGTGAAATGGCAAGGGTCAGCCACTCTCCATAATGGTTGGCCTGCCGACCAGCAGAGCCCACTGTCACTGGAAAAGAGATTTTCTGACATGACTAGGGGTCAGCCTTCCAATGGGTGCATGTTTGCCACAAACCCCCCATGATGCTCATATGCTCTTAAATTATGACAAGCTTAAATAAAAAAACATCTAATATCTAGATTTATTAAAAGGTAGAAAAAATTAAAATATGCCAGTGCTCTCACTTTTGAGGGTACTGTTATATATATGGGAATTGATTCAGCAGGGTGACTGCGATGTTCTCAGGTGTCTCATCTTATATATATTTCAAGTTCTGGGGTTCAAGCATTAGAGGAAAGGGTCAGAACTCAATATGTTAAGAAAATTGGAGTTGGGAGAGATGATATGAGCGCTATGATTGGCTGCTCTAAAAGCAACCAAAGCATTTATGAGTTTCCAAAATTAAGAAGCGCTCCACCCTTAGAGGACAGACACTAGATTAGCCACAAAAGTAAAAAATTGAAAAAGGAACCTTTGGCTGCACAGTTATAAAAAATCTGTAAAGCTGATTTTTGGTTGCCAAAGATGTCCTTTTAGAGATTCTAGCTTCCTTGTGCTTGGCTCTTAGAAATGGAATGGCTTCTGCAAATAAAAGTAAAGCAATTTTGTTACAGAAGGTTCTTTACAAGCAATTTATCCTGGTTTATGAAAGCTAATGCAATTGATGTGGATATGAAAAAGAAATGTAAGTATATATTCTAGTACAAAATGTTGTTTACTTTTTGAACTTAACTTTAATAGGCTAAATTTCTTCAGCATTTATAGGTTGCAAGGGAGCATTGTGGCGTAGAGAGTCTGGGTCCTCATTGAACAGTTTTCAGTTCTCATCCATTAGGTGGGTTGAGCTGTAGGCATATTACTATGTCAACGTCAGGTCTTTCGTGAACCCATTTTTCTGGTGCTTCAAGATTCTTGCTTTTTATTTTAGAAGCTTTAACCAGGCTGTAAATTGGGATACCGGTCATAATCATAAAGTGTGATTATTACTGAATTCCTTTTATCAGTTGTTGCCCTTTTTGTGGCATTAGTCTATTGTAAATGTTTGTTTTTGTCAAGAGGCTTGGTTTCAGAGGAAGGCGTTTATACCAATCATTGCTCCAAATGTTTGATAAGAATGATAATATCCAATATGAGTGTTGAAAGTGCCCTCTAATATTTTATCAGTGTAGTATAAACCTAAAGAAACCTAGCATGAGCCCTATAAACCAGGGTGCCCTAAACTTTTTTTTGATAGAATAAAAAGAACCATCTTTTTATAGGACGCAATATATCCTGACCAAGAGGTGTCCAGTTGTTGGCACGCTATCTAGGTCAATGATGACAAAAAAGCCAAGATCTCCAGTTTAAAAAGTGGGAAGGGTCAGTAAATTGACATTGTATCACGCAGTCTCCTCCATAGTGTTTGTAGCAATCTTTTAGGTGGCAAGCACTCTATCTTTTTTTCTGCCATTATTTTTAATAATTGTTTTGCAGTTGAGGGTGGAAGAGATAATCAATGGCTATAACTACTACTTTATTTTGGCTAACTCTTGTATTGGGACTGGAATAACATCATTTTGATTATGCAATGATAGATTATCTGGTATGCTAGCAAGGCGGAAGTTATCATGGTTCACCTCCATTAGGGGCATGGAGATACTATTAGAAATTCAAGCCCAGGCTCAGTTTACAGTTGTGCCAGAAATTAAATATTGGCGTAACTACAGACAATTAATTGTCAGTAGAAGAGGTTTCTGGCAAGGGACAAACCTAAACATATCAGGTAAAGCGCCAGTTTCCAGGGCTCTAAGTTACTAGTAGATTCTGCGGAATTAGAGGCCGCGCCAGTTATGTTAATAACTAGTAGAAAATCCATGAAATTCTAAAAAATAAACATGTAAGCTTTTAACGGTGGAGCTTTAATAAAAAAACTGAAGATTGTAAGGTAGGAGACTACTTTTATATAACTCTTCATTAGAGTATTCCAATTCTAAATTTTCAATTTTCAAATTTTAAATTTTTAAGTTTTACTAAGGTGAACCAACCAGAAGATGGACATTACTGATACAAAACCAAATAAACAACCGAAAAACAAAAACCAAACACCCTAAATGAGAGGCGAGACACCAAAACAAAAAAGGGAAAATTAACCTACTAGGTGTAACAGCTGAGAACTGCTTATCCCACCATGGCAGAGGGGGAGGGGGGGATCAGGCGGATTATCAAATTTATCTTCATGATCGAAGAGGTGGATCAAAGCTGAGAGCAAAGGGGTTGGGGCATACACAGGATGTGGGTTGAGGTGAAAGAGATAATTGTAAAGAGCTCTGGTAACAGTCTGGGCCTGGAGCATAGCCTCCAGGAATTCGGCAACATGGTGTTTAGCTTGTATGCATGCGTCAGGAAGCAGGGAAAATTTTGTGATATTGGCTCTGGTGGTACATCTGGTGGGGGAAAATTCTGCCAGTGCAACAACTTTCTTGATAGCAGAGGTGGCGGTTTCCCTTAATCGTCCAATTTCCACTTTTGCAACCTCAGGGAAATCACAGGGAAATTAGTTAAATGCAGCCCTTCATTAAATTCAGCAATTGAAATTGCCATGGTTTCGTGGAGATGACAGCTTTCAGGAGAGGCCACTGCAACCTTGGTAAGGTGATGATCACTCAAGAATGGGGTAGCGGTGGGTTTAGGAACATATTTCTTGGGTGGGAATGGGGCATTGAAATCTGAAGGTAGATATGGTTCCAAATTAATTGGAAAAGTTGGGAGGTGGGACAATTTCCACATATTAAGTTATTTCATCTAATAGGTCCCAGGGATTTTGGTTGAGCATGATTGATTTGGAGGGGCATGGTTTTGGTTGGGTAAGTTTTGGGGCGGGAAATTGGTTGGATTTAATTTTGTCCAAACCTGTACCTGGTTGGATATATTGTGATAAATTAAGCCGGCTTGGCCTTTGGTTGCAAAGGTTTTGCTGATTTTTGAGCGTTCATCTGGGGGGGGGTTGGGGCAGCCAAGATAACCACTCAACTGTTTGTGTGGCCTCATGTGTGCGCTTGGCGGTTTCCATATTTTTTGAATTGTAGCGACAGGTTTTTTGGAATGATCCAACTCATGCCAGAGGGGACAAATGGTGCGGTCATTGTCAATACAAGCCCAAAAGAAGTGATTTGGTGCAGATGAGATATAGGCACGTGGTGGGATGTGTGGGCTATGGTTGGCTGGTGGGGGGGTAATAGTGGCCATTAACCGTGGTGCCAAACTGCTCAGCACCGCTCAGGACCAGGAAATAGAGGATGGGGTCTATACTATATTTGGATAGCCCATCATCAATTCATCATAAAGTGTTTGAGGGGGAAGGTGCAAAGAAAGGTTTGCAAAGGTCACCACCAATGTGGTGTCACTGGGGAGGTGTGTACGGGTTGTGGTAATGTGTGTTTTTTTATATATTAAACGCGTAGTTGCAGCAGCAGCTGCGTCCTCTTCAGTGGGAAAACATATATCAAAATAGCCCTTGTAAGGGCGGAAGTTAATAAAATCCAGTTTGTTCAAACGTGGTCATTGCCAGCTCAATTATTGCTTTGTTGGCATATGGGAAGAGACATCAGTATTTGACTTGGAGGCAAAATCATATTGGATTGGGGTAGGGCAAGTGGGTGGGGGCAGATTGGATGGACTCACGAAAAGTGTAATAATAAGTCCTTTGAGGGACAAATTGGCCTGATGATTTGGTGCTGGATGAGCCCGTCCATATGCATTTGCCTGCTGGGCGGAAAATGCAAGCAGGTGGTGGATCCACAGACATAAATGGAAATCTGATGTGGTGAAGGTGGCGATGGGAAATAAGTGTTTATTTTTAGAAATTTTGCTCAAACGTGATGTCAAACCCAGAGGATTCCAATTCTAATTTGATTGTTAGAAATTTGACTAGTTAAATATCTGTTGTTTTACATAAGACTCTTTTATTCAAAGTTTGCTCTAGAAGCTCAGAGATATTTTGAAGATAATTTCTCTTCAATTGCGTTGGAAAT
>JAKSZP010007150.1:0-55481 GCA_022478985.1 Massospora cicadina | reverse complement strand
CCGTTGGTATTTTTGATTGATGGGTTGGACGCAGGACTTATAGGGGTTGGTACGCCAATGAAGGCGAAACAGCAAAGGGCCATTAGTCTTCATACTGGTTGGCCTGGCACACTAGCGGAGCCCAGGGTCAATTTTGCGACAGTGATTGTGTATACTTTTTTACCTCCACGAATGAGGCATATTTCCATGATACACTTATTCACGGAGACTAAAAAATATTAGAAATCATAATAAAATATTTTATATAATTCATAGGGAAGCCCAACAGGTCCAGTACATTTCCCTCATGGTGCAATGAGCACCACTTCCCATATTTTCTTCTTCAATATTAAGTTAATTAAATTGTTTGAATTGAGTTATAGTGCCATTATGTGCACTGAAGAGGTTTTTTCATTTTTATTGCTTAACCGGTTTGGATTTATATAGATTTGTGCAAAACCGCGTACTTCAGTTGTGACTTCCTTGGGTGTTTCTGCTATGGATATATCTAGTCGTTGGTCCTGTGTGCAGACTACAGTGTCCTTCCAGGCGTAAAATCAACAGAAACCCTAGCTTAAACTTGTTTCTTTATCTTTTAGATTTTTTGCTCTATATTAAACACTAACAAAGAGTTGGTGCTTACATACCAAAGTGTATATTTTTTTTTAGTCTAGATGGTCCCAACCTGAGGGGGGGATTCATCGATGTCATACCAAAGTGTATAAGCGTTCAGAAACCTCTTCCCATTTCCTGCTCCATCTGGGGCCATATCCTGTGCATGGGACATTGTTTTCCAGGTGATCAATTTAGCCAAAGTGCATATAAAGATGGCCAAAGATGTTCTGAATCTTCTTGATGCTGTGTGCTTAATCTGTATTCTTATTTTTTTGAATTTTTCCCAGGCGATCAATGGATCTGAACAGGACGGTGTTTAAAAAACCCATGTTGAGGATATTTACTCCACCTAAGGGTGAACCTCTGAGTTAACTAAATTTTCTTGGCATATTTTGAACCGTCTGGGTGCTTAGATAATTGTTTTCAATGGTATGAAGACACTTAAACTAGCTGGTGATTGGAGAATTCAATTTTCTTAGTTTTAATTTAAAATTTGGTGTCAGAAAATTAATAGCATGAGTATTTGGTCTATGCGTGACATATAGATAATTTTATCATTGTGAACATGAGAGCGTGTCATGTTCTGCAGGAGAGGTGACCGTTTAGGTATAGTTTCGTAGAGTTCAAGTTGGCTTTTAACATACAGAACCGCATGCCCTTGTGGTGCCTCCATCGTGGGTGGCCATTGGTCAGTGTCTGGGATAATCCAGCAGTTCATGTCTCCCATAACGAAAGTGTTTTATGGAAGATGGAGGTGTGTTAAGGCCGAGAGAAACTCATGACCCTCTGTTTCACAGTTCAGTGTGTACACATTAGCTATTGTGTGCACCTCTTTGTGCCATGGGAAGGTAATGGCTAGTACACATATGTCTCAAAACAAATTTTTATTAATAAATTTAAAGTTTAGTTTTCAAGTACTATTAGCCCACAATGTTGTTTCATGACGATATTTTTGGAAGAAGAATTATTTCCATACCTTCATCTTTCCATGTGGGTTTTGAGTTCCCTGCACAGCTAGGATGTCTACAGAGGGTTACGCAGGAGAATCAACTTCTTTACCCTGGACATAAAGGCCTTGATCCCCACTATATTCAGCATCCATATCTCTAATGAGATGCGCAGCGCACCTCAGGAGCAGTTAGCAGGGCCCCCAGACCTAATCCCTCGCCCTCTTTGCTCAACTTTGCGTCCTTGATGCGAGTGCCATAATGATGAGTAGGCACTGGGGTTTATTCTTCCCCTTTAACTACTTCTGTTTTGGTTCCCTTATTGCCTTTGTTGGATTTAAATTTATCACTGAGGTTCTTTTGTGTTCTCAGGGCACAGTTATGTCTGAAGAATTCAATTGTTGATTTTTAACCCCGTTTCAGCTGTAATTTGTTATCTTGTTGGTTGTTCCAAACCACTGTGATGAAAAATTTGCCGCCAAATCAAATTCTGCCAAGCTATGTTGGTTTGGATTGGTTGTTTGGTTTTTTGCGGAATTTGATTATCTCAGTGTTTCTAGTTCTTCCATGTCTTCCTAGATCTGATCAGGCGAGATAGATGATTTAGCCAAGGCCTTTTCTTTGGCAACTGCCAACTTGCAAGTCTGTTTAACTATTTTACGCTCCTTTGGGAAAATTGGTTTAATAATTTTATACTATCCTGATTTCTCCCCGGTTAAATGCTTATGTAGTATCTGTGATTTTTGGATACTATGAGTCATTTTCGCCCATTCCCTCCTCACAGAATTCCATTTATCTTAGGCTTTCTTTTATGGGACAGGTATGAATTTTATGCCCAAAGGACTGAATGTGGTTGCATATGGGTGGTTCACTATCCACATTTGCAAGGATTAATTGGGGTTTTCCCTTTAATATAGTGGATGTAACGTGAAGGATTTTTGTGATCCTCGGCTACCTTCAAGTTTGAAGAAAGAGTTGCAATTGCTGTCCCTGTGCTAAGGGTCAGCATCATTTGGAATCCTTGCATCTCAAACTGTATAATCTCTTCATAGGATTCTAAGCCCTCCAAGAGATGATGTTCAACTACTGTGCGCGCCAATGTTGTTGGAAGATAGTCAAAAATATTAGAAATGTCTTTAGATTCTGACCAAGAGGTAATTTCTCAATACCAAATGTTGGCCATCGAGGAGGTCAATCACTACTCTGACCTTTGCAGCTTCATTTTGCTTCTTCCGCCATCTTAAACCCAAGGTACACCCAGACACGACTGATAGTGAGGGTTGCCATGTACACAGCATGAGAGAATAGTTTTGGTTTAGCTTCGCCAAACTTTTCCCATATTGCTAGTGCCTATGTGACCAAAAATACACGCATCCTATGTGTTAGGATTTTTGCCCACCTTTCCAGCTTCCTAGGTTAAATATGCTGGTTTGCTAAGGATAAGCCCCGTTAGCAAATGAATCAGATATTGGAGAAATTTTATTTCATTTTAATAAATTCAATGTATTTTTGGATAATTCGCCAGGCTTAGATCCATCAGGATCAATGTGTGCAAATGCTTAAGATCTCATTAGAAAAGTTGCCAATGAAATTCTGGCATCTGATAGTTGATCATTGATTAACTATTAGGTTTACATATGGGATTAGTCAGTTTTCATCGCCAACTGAATGGAATTTAGTTAGGAGTTGTGAGGCGAGTGATGACGCCTACAACTAGTGAATTGATCAATTGGTTTGCAACCTGTTATAATGGGTAAAGATTCCTATTAACAAAGCATCTCGCTGACCAAATGTGGTCAGTTTGCCTTGATCAAGTGAAAATGTTTGGGACACGTTTTTGGCTCTTTTCACATTTTCAGGTCTTTAGTTGTCTGGCTGAGGAATCCTTAGACTGATGGAGAAGATAATTGACAGAAGAGACTATGAAGGGAAATTTAACAGCAACGGCTACCATTTCCTTTTGAGGCGCCAACTGAGTAGTTGGGCGCCAAATTCCCTTATAAATTCCCTTGCTTTTGTAATAGTAAAGCAGTTCATACACTAAATCTAATTTAATATAAAGCTCTATTCATCTTAAGTTATTATTGTTGTGGTACAATAAATTTTGACTCTTTTGTGCGATAAAGAGTAAAGATTGGACATCTTTTTACAGAAGAAGATCTTAGAAGTAGATCTCTGCTTACTCAGCGTGACAGGAACTAAAACTGGGAACCTCTAAATCTGAGAGTGGATTAAATTCAGCCAAGATAGGGAAGAAGTCTCTAATTGTCAACATAATCAGTCTTTTGTGGATCATTTCAAGTTTAGCGTTGGAAAACTATTCAACGGGTTTACTTATTCAGCTATGGATAATAGTCTTAATACTATTATCAACCATAATATATATTACTATCAAGCAACGCAAATCATTCACATAACTTAACCTGTGCAGTAAACTTATGGAAACATAAAATTAACAAAGCCATATTTTACCAATTGAAGCTCACTACAGGGGGTAGTTGAGTAAGATAAGCCAATATACGCTTTCATATTAAGATACTTTCAGAAAGCTATGGGAATAATTGGCAACCATCAATTAGAATGCCTTAAATTCAGATAATTATAGAGAATTTGTTGCTCTAGAAGAGAGAGTCACTAAGATTAAGAAAGGAGTAGAGGAAGTTTTAAACTTCAGTAACGTGCTACTTGGAAAAATAACGTTACTGAAGAAAAAATAAATAGAGATGATCTAAGAAACTTTATCATGAAAATAAAACATGAATAAGATCACATTTTGATTGTTCTCACTCAGCTCAGACATGAAACATCTAGTGAAATAAATTGACGAACTTATGAACCAGAAATAGAAAATGAACCCTATGCAGCAAATGGCGTTGAAGAAAATGCTCCAAGAACTCCAGTTGGGATCAACAACTCTGAGAAATACTCCAACTGCGTTTTCTACCATTTTGAAGATGACCCCTGAGTTTAAACCTCTAGCCATTCAGTTAGCCAAGCCACAAATGATGACTAGAGAAAATTTGGAGGAACTAAAATCCACACCTAAAATACCTATTTAAATCAGGACAACGCTCTTGCATTCAAGCTACTGTTTGAAATGACTATATTTGGGTGTGGCGATAGACAGATTGCTTTGACAGTCATAAACTGCTTGGATACTGACTGTCAGAACTTGGTGTTGCCTCATCTTGAGGGATACAGATGGTCCTATTATGAGGCCAAGGCTGCAAGATAAAGGAGTTTAAAGTCCCTTGCATATGTCAAAATGCAATCAAGAATTAAAAGGGACCAAATTCTAAAACCTTAGTGAATTTCGCCAACCGATTCTATCAAGAATCACAGATTTTAGCCAGAAAAAAATTGTTGCTAATTTTGATGCACGGATCACACAACAAGCAGCTCTTTGGCCTTATTTCAATTTGCATAAAATTATTTCTTCTACACTGGTCACCAAAATAACCATTTTTCAAATGTTGGATCACTTGAAGATGTTAGGCGCCCCGTTTGAGGCCCTAATCAAAGCTACAAGCCAAGCCCAGTCAGAACTTCAAACACCACCAAAGTCGTTAAACCCGCTAAAGAATTGCCCAATTGATCAGTGCCAGGAAATAAACCTGAGGGATCTAAATGGACAGACAAGAGCATATGCGCTGTTGATAGTGCGGGAGGAAGGGCCACTTTGCTGCCCAGTGCTTTAGCATAAAGCCCAATGAGAAAATTAAGGTGCAGGCCAAGTAAGCCAAACCCCCACAAGAGTCAGGAAAAGGGTCCGCGGCCTAGATGTAAAACAGTTTAAGCCTGCGGTTAAACCTGTTCATTTAATATCATGAACAAAGACATTGACATCAGCAATCTATTTGTAGAAAATGACTTGCATACCAGTTTTTTACAGGTAACAATTTAGATGACAATGGTATAACCAGAGCTGGACCAAAGGGGGTTAAAACTAGAATAATAAATTAGGGACGCTCACCCTTATGCATGCCAATTAGTGGAAAAGATCCAATCTGCCGAGAATCTGAACAAACTGGTCAATTTCAAATTAGATGAAACCAGTCAATTCTCTTAAGTCTAATCAAGGAATCTTGTATTAATTTGTCAGCGCAGATCATTCACACCCTCATTTATGCAAATAATGCCGTTATACATGCAGTAAGCACTATTTTAAAATACTCCAAGTGTATATACAGATATAATGTTAAATTTAGTATGGTTACAAGCAATTATTACAATGGGGCGACAATAAATATTGTCTCAACTAATTTAGTGATGAAAATAAAAAACTTTCCATATTTGAAGCTCAAGAAAGAATATGGAACCGCCAGGCCTGATACTACCATCTTCTGTGAAATGTATAGTGCATTGTCACTCAAATTTTGATCCTTGGTGATATTCGCTTTAGCTATTGTTTTGGCCAACCAAAACTATAACTTTCTAATTGGGACTAAGTTCCTAAAAAATTATGGAGTCAAATGCGACTTCAAAGACAATATGCTAAACACATTGGGCCAAACACTGCCATTGGTCTGTCAGCAGAACAGGGAAACTCCGCTTACCAAGAGGAACAACTTTACCAATCTGATATTATGATGGCATTAGTCCTATCCGCAATCAACTAGTTAAACAAAAGCGGAGAGGAATGCTGATGGAAATTTTAGGAAATTTTGAATTCTGTTATAGACAAAGACGTCAAGTACCTTACCGCTAGGATCTCAGATCATAGTCAATATAGGATTGACTTTGGAAATACTGAGCAACTGTATGGAGAAGTTGGTAATCCATGGAAGAAATATAGAGTAGAACCCATGGGTGGCTCCTGGAATAGTTATGCTGGGCTATGGAGAAATCTGAGTTCTCCTGGAGAATCTGAGCGGAAAAAAAAATTTTGGTTGAGAAGATAAAATTAACACATTTATCCACCTTATCCTGATGGTGAAATTGAGGCATTCCATTATTTTGAAACTTTAAATGAGATGGGATTGCTGGCAGGGGCTGCCAAGAATATCAATTTACTGGTTGATCAATAGCAACTCACTGATCTGACGGAAAGACAGCAGGGGGTGGTGCTTGAATTATTCAAAAGTATTGGGAAATTTTTACCCAGGTTAATCATGACTTGGGATGTGCGAAAGGTGTTATACATAAAGTCAACGCTGGGGAAAGCTTACTGATATGAATGAGGCTGTTATGATGGCCAAAAGCAGCCAAGGTGGTAGTGGAGGAAGAAATTGCAAACTAGTGGAGTAAAGGCTCCTAGTTCCGGTGTCAATCCCCTGGGTGAGCTCTATCTTGATAGTGAAGAAGAAGAACGGCTATAATTGGGTGGTAATCAATTATCTGAGATTGAACTTGATAGCAAAGAAGATTACATATCCACTACCACGAATTAACAATGTGTTAGACCACCTTGGATAAGCAAAGTTTTTATCTGCGATGGATTTAGCCTTGGGGTACTGAAAAAATCCATTTGACAGCTGAAGACCAAGAGAAGTGCGCAATCATAACCACGCAGGTGCTGTACCAACTGACCTGAATGCCCCAAGTTCTTTATAATGCGCATGTGACGTTTCAAAGAGCCATGGACGCCATACTGAACGACATGAATTAGTCTTGCGTCCTGGTATACTTAGACAATATAATTGTTCAGTAGGACTTTCACTGACCAATTACAAAATTTGGAAAAAGCTTTCAAGAGACTATCCGCAGCCAATCTGAAGACCAAGCGGAGGAAGTGCCACTTTTTCAAAAAAGAGTTAAAATATATAGTGTTTGTCAAAAACTCAGCGGAATGTAGCTGCAAACTCAGAAGATTGAAGCCATAAAGTGGATGGTTATCCTGAAGGGCGTATGAGATATCCAAATATTACTTGGAATGGTTGAATATTATAAAAGATCTATACGAGATTTTGTGAAGATTGCTGAGCCACTTTACTATTTACTGAACGATCCAAAGAAAGGATTAGTATGGAACGAAGAGGCTCAGATTTATTTGATGAGTTACGCCAGTATCTTATAAATTCTCTGGTTTTATAATAAACGAATTTCAGGTAAAAGTTTCTAATACAAAATTGACGCTTCGTTGACAGCAGTTAGTGCTATCCTGAGTCAAGCAGATGAGCTTGGGTAAATTCATTTTGATAATTATTTGAGCTGTATATTATCACAGAAGAACGGAGCTATAACGTTACAGAGTGTGAATGCCTCATGGTGATTTACACCTGTAAGCATTTTTTAGTGTATATCCATAGTACGCACTTTAAAGTGGTGACAATCATTCCTTCCTGCGCTGGTTACATAATATAAAAGATCCAGAAGGATGTCTGGCCAATGGGAACTGAAGCTTTAAGCATATGTTTTTGAAATAGTCTACTGAGAAGGAGCTTCTCACCAGAACGCGGATGGCTTATCAAGGTTACCAATGGTCCAAGTGGTACACCATCAGGAAGAACTATTTCAGTGGATGGTTGATGGAGAGATCAGGTATAGCCCCAAGAATATCAAGCCGCACTATAAAAAGTGATGGAAAATCTGAGATCTAGAATAGACAAGTTTTATAAGATAATTAACATAAAATGATTACTATTTTATGAAGCTGTCAGAACAAGCGGCAATAATTTAATCCGCACACAAGGTTGTCAGGAATGGAGGCTTGAGGAAAAGAAGCCAACCACATTCGCCATTATTACTACTGGGAGTCTATTAACTATGATGTGGCCGATTATATGGCTTTCTGTGTGGAGTGCCAATTGCATAAAACAAACATGAACACCGCTGGATATTGACTGGTCCACCCAGGATTCGCCTAGCATACAGTGTCCATCAACGTAATGGGACCACTGAATATAAGTAATGGGGGAGCCATATATTTCATAGTTGTGATTGGTCATCTAACAAAATGGGCTAAGATGAAGCACTATCAAAATTAGACACTACAAGTACCGTACAACTTATCCTAAATCAAGACATCTATTGGCTGAATGCCTGCAAGCCTTGTTGAGTGACAACGGATTGAATTTTACGTTTCATGTGATCCCAAGGTTAAATGAGATAAAGGGGATCTGAGGAGCCATATCAGTTCCCTAATGGCCAGATACAAACAAACTGGTAGAAATAAAGAATGAAACTATGGCCTCAACCTTGAGAAAATTGGTCACTGGTAAAACTTCCACATGGGGAACTCACCTTAGTTCAGTAAAATTTACCTACAACAACCACCTTATGCCGACAGAATAATGCCATTTAAAATATTTATATGGGCAAAAGGTCGCGTTACCACTGATTCTATATTCATCTGTCAAACCAACATTAGGGGATGAGTTCAGAGCAGTACCTACTCTGATTATTGGATATCTTGATCTAAATGAAATTTCAAGCATTTGATATATGACCTTAATGAGAAACATCAAGCCCAAGATGACGGAGAAAAAGAACTGACCAGCGCTAACAAATACCATTTACGCAATAAGGTAGCTATTCTGATACACATGGCTTCAGGAGAAGAAAAAGCTGATTGGCTGTGACCAGGTCTTGTCAAAATTCTCTTCAAGTCAGCGATGGATGCATATGCCATTAAGAGCCTCATGGATGGAAGAGTGGCGAACCAGGTCCATGAAAAGTACATAAAAGCTTGGATCCAAGAAAAAATAATGGAAGTGTTCTTGAAGACTGGTGAACCAAAATAGACGGTTAAGTCTTAAAAAAGGCCTCTGAACCAAAAAAACAGGTTGGTCAAAGTATACCCAGAAACCAGTTTGAGGGAAAATGGAAAAATGGACTGCTGAACCAAATATAGGTCATGTCCCATAAAAGAATAAAAGACACAGTAAAAAATTGATAAAAGATGTTAAAAAGATGTTAAAAACATAAAAAATATAACTTATGATTTTGACCTCGTTATCCTCACCTTAAGATGATTCCGCCTTTGACGCCTCTTTCAGGGAGGGAGGTTGTATGACAGTAGACTAAACAAACCATTAAATATACTTAAGAGTGAACACTAGCAAGGGCTAAAATCACCTGAAGCCAAGTTCTCTGAGCAGAAGCTGAGCCTTGAGAGAACTCGACCAGGGAGAGAAATTGAAAATTTTGGTACTGGCCAAGTATATTACTCTGGATCAGGGAGAAAAACAACAGAAAAAGAAGAGGAAGTTGGCGAATAACCCTGAATTATACTAATATGGCACCAGCACTGGAAGATTAGTCTTAAGTGCTCATCAGTAGGCTTCATCGATGCCGTTGAACATGTGGTTTGGCATGTTACAAGGGATACTTGAAGGAGGTTGCTGAATCATGCCTCCAATCAGAGCCAAAAAGGGGAAAACCAATGTGAAGCACCAGAAATGAGGTAGTCTTGCAACAGGCGACTATCATCCTGAATTTGGTGACTGCGAGCTTCCTGGAACCAGAAGTAGTAAGAATGATGGAAGTCAGGGGAGGCTTGAAGTTTTGTGGTCCAACTGCAAAGGACTTGGCCAGCGGAATGAAGATCATAGGCTGCAACATCTCAATCTAATATTCTTTAGAGATCAGCAGTATTGAGGGCCTCAGCAAGGGCCTTGGTTACTCTGCTTCTTAGATCTGCAAATAGGAGCCCAAAATGTTCACAATTACTGATGTTTAATTTAGTCAAAAGTACCACTGGCTTATAATATTGGACAGCCAAAACAAGATTTTAGAAGCAAAATAGAGCTAGTAAAAAACAAATAACATACTTGAAATTCATTGCTTCAGTAAGCTTGGCAATTATTATGGGTCTAGCTGAGAATGGAGCCAAATTCAGAAAAGTGTCAACGTCCAATTTGGGAACCAATGGAAGAGAAAGAATTTGCCGTAATTCATTCAATATGGTAGCTACTCTAGTTTCATCAAATTGGATACCGTTTCTGATAATTCAGTGGAAGGACTACCCACATGCGCTTGACTTAGAGTATGGGTCCAGGTGAGACCATTCATGAGATTCCTTCAAGTGGCATGTCTCATAATTTATAAGAGATGGTCATCTTTAGCAGAAAGATTGTCCAAAAATTTCTGGTACTGGGAGTTAGATGAATTTGACATATGGGCTGAGCAAGTTGGGGGGTACTAGACTTTTTATAATTGTCAACATTATCTACCTCAGTATAGATTAAGCTCTAATTAATTTTCAATTTTGGTACAGCTAATTTCTAATTTATGAAGTAAGCTCTTTGAAAAAGAAAAACTTCAAGAATGATATAAACAAAAAATTTATTATGAGAAAAAAATAACAAGAACAAATACAATTAATACTTCTTATTTTTACCATAAGAAATGGCATCAATGGTAGTCCCACCTGCTAAGGATTAGGAAGGGATCAAGGAATAAAGGACGCCAAACCAAGATCCTGTAAACAACACAGTGCTGTATAGCTTGACTGGGGGAAAACCAGCTTTCTGAATAGCATTGCACAGATAAACTGACTAGGCTGGCATGGTAGTGGGTCATGAGGACCACACTTTGCGGGGTGACAGCAAAGAATAAAGTAAAAGAACCGCAAGCCAAAGGTTGTCATGAGAAGCGTTAAAAACAGAAAGAGCATTGTTCTGCTGGAAACCTGGAAGTATATTACCTGGCTTAAGGCGTCATTCTCCTGTACGAATCTTATTCTCACTAGAAAACTAGGCAAAAGAGGCATATGTTGGGATTAACCCACATTTCCAGTTTCCTAGTTAGAGAACCTGCTGGTTTGCTGGGGACAAAACATGAAAGCAAATGAATTAGATATCAGTTGATTTAGATATCAGTTTAATAATGTTGGCAGAAATTTGGGGTAATCTGCTGGGTTCGTATCTGATGAGGTTAATCTGAGCAGATGCCTAACATCTTGTTGCGCACTTTTGATAGAAGAATTGATTAATCTGATAGCTTATCAATTAATAACTATCAGATGTACCAATTGGGATCAGTTAGGTTTCATCACTGACTGATTGGGAATTTATTTAGGAGTTGTGAGGCGAGCTTTGCTACCTACAACTAGCGAATTGATCAGTTGGTTCATGATCTGATATGATGGGTAAAGAGTTCCATTACCAAAGCATGTCGCTAGCCAAATGTGGTTTGTTCACCATATTGAGCAGAAACGTTAGGGACAAGTTTTCCTTCTCCTTTCTTTTTTAGGTCTCTGGTATTTCTGACGAAGCTATCATTAGCCAAAGGAGAAGCCAAACTAGAAGAGACACCAAAGGGAAATTTTCTATCAATGGCTTCCGTTTCCTTACTGAGGCGCCTACCAAGTACTTGGACGCCAAATTCCCCTAGAAATTTCAAAAGTTTTTATATTAATAAAGTAGATCAAATTATAAGTAATATGTTCTTTTCATCTTATATTTTATAATTGTTGCAATACAATAATTGTTGACTCTTTTGTGTGATAAAGAGGAAGGATTGGATATCCTTAGAAGAGAATAAAACTTTGAAGTAGAACTCCACCGACTCAGCATGATGGGAACTAAGGCTGGAAAATTCTGAATCTAATATTTGATTGAGTTTAGCCAGAATAGGGAAGAAGCCCTAATTGTCAGCATAATCAGCATTTCGTGGAACATCCCAAGTTTAGCGTTGGACCACATCTCAACCTGGTTTATTTATTCAGCTATGGATAATAGTATCCATACTATTATCACCCATATATCAATATCAATTAACGCGAATGGTGCACATAACTGAACATGTGCAGTTAACTTCTTAAAAAACAGCAACAAAACCAGATTTTAGCATGCTTCTTTGGACTAAAAAGAAGGTGCATTCTCAATTAAAAAACATGTGGATGTTCGGACTGCCTCATTTTTAAATTCCACACTCCCCCAGTAATTTCTAACTTTGCCACCTAAATCTTCATTTTGATATTAACATATTTCATAAAGCATATTTCCTCATTTTTGACAGCTGACTACAACTAATAATTGTTTAGTAAGATGATGTAGTTTGTCAACAAAGATATTTGTTGGGTCCTCTTTCAATCATTTGTCAGCAATCAAGATAGCTCTTCGCATGTCTGACCAGTTGATGTCATAGAAGCTCAATGTTAAGAACTAAGTTAATGGTCCAAGGCAACGCTTTTATGCTATCAAAATCGTTATGCGCCTTTCACCATTATGCTGCAGACCCATGTAAGTATTGCTTGTAGAGGTGAAATGTCAACAGCTCCCTCTTGTCTTATTACCTTCTTGCAGCAAGCAGAAATAGTGGACTGTTTACTGAAATACTCGTCCATTGTTAGTGCATAAATTAGATAGGTATCTCACTGAAACTGTGTAATAGCCACGGATTCAAAATTGAATATAATCTAATGGCCTAATATTCACTCAACAGTTCTCCTTTAACTATTGTTATATATGGAAAAAACATTCACCATGGATGCTCTTATGATCTTAATTCGTGATTTATGTTAACAATATTACCTTCATCTTAAATTTAATTTCATTTAAATTTTTGCCATCAACAAGTGCACCTTCTAATACTTCATCAACATCTAGCTGATTGACATCGTTAGAAGCCATGACTGATGTCTGAATATGAATATGCTTTTCAGGTAAGGGGTAGTGTACCAAATAAAGGATGCACATCAACCACATTATCATTATGATTTGCTTGTGGTATATTATGCTGATGATGTCACAAACACTAATCCATCTGAATGACAATGCCCTTCACATGCACATCAATAAAGTAAATAAAAAAAGTTCATTTTTTGAGAGAATGGTGCTTAATGAATTAAACGAAAACCTCATCAATGCACATTCAATGATGCATGCTTTACCATCACCACATTATGCGCTTGCATCTTTTATGCCATAAGCATGTGTGTCAGTAAAGTACCACTTGTTATTGAAGTTCCTGAGGCCAAATAAATTTGACGCAATACAAGAACGCCAGCTTGATGTTCTACAAACAATTGAGTGATACCAATTTGTAAATTTCAACCAATGATTCCACCATTCATGAAATCCATAAAGCTGCCCTGCATATCCATTTGTCATCATAAATGAGCTTGAATAAGCTGTCAAACATTTTAATATCTTTTTTGACGATATTCAGGTTGTGTAGTTGCAGATAGCCTTTCAGGAGGTATTGGAAACGTCTCCTCACCTCTCTGTTTTAGTCTCAAAGTGAATTAGAGCACAAAAACCATCCGCCTCAATCCTGTTGTAATTCGAGGTATTTGATTTCTAATGACCAAGAGGAAGAATGGAGGCTCTAATAATATTTGTTGTGACAATAGAAAAGCACTGTATTCATGTGTAAACGGAACTGAAAATTGTACTCTGACACTGATGCCAGGAAGCGTGAGTAATCCTTGAGCGTCACAAAATTGGTATATATGTACTTTGCAACTGATAATCATTGGCAAAATTATCATTGCTATAAGCATATCGCAATAAACTTGCTTCAGTTGAGCTCACCTGGAACAACGTGAACTATACCTTTCAGTAGAGTCTTGCAAATTTGTTGATTGTCACATCCTTATAAAGAGGATTGTTTTCCATGAGCCAAGTGCAGCATACGCCCATATATGTGAAATTGTAAACTAATAATATATATAAATTTTTGAGAGTCTCAGTGACTAGAACCATTCCCACATTATTACTGTCATGAGGCAACGTAGAATTCAGTTTCTTAATCACCTCAAAAATGTCAAGTGCAAACACTGTAATTTGGCCTTTTAATCCATATTGGTCATATCTTCTGTCAAAGTTAACTATTTTAATGTATGTTATCATGTGAGACAAAAAGATTTTGCTCAAACTGGTGAGAACTTTAAATTCACTGGAATTTCACCAGGCTCCATATTATTCCAGTATGTCTTCGATGGATGTTTAGTCTTGCAATTGTTTTCAAATGACAATGGCATTGATGGCAAAATTCTCATACATTTTGTTTGTTAGTTTTGGAGGTAGATATGATTTGGCAGCAATCATATGATATTTTACCACTTGAAGCGTAACACTGCTTTGTGCAGATATCACATGGTTTATCACAGAAGTTGTTGATTTACTTATGAAGCTCTTGCACATGAGAAGCATGCTGAGCATGAGAATCGCAGCAACATCGCTGTATATCCTTATGCTTTTGTTCTGTCTCATAGAGTCACTCTTGAAAGGTGTAGACTCTCTCTTTCATGTTGAGAAGCGAGGTAATCATCATTTTTCATCGCCAAGCTTGAGAAGTGGATTCAAAATAATTGGCAATATTATTGGAACACTAGTTGTTGGTTTCAATAGCACAATATTGAGAGGGATATTCTATATGTTTTGCAAGACAATAAGCGCTTCATTCTTTAATTTCAATAGCATGAGCATGAAATTTGCATTCTCAATATTTAGCAAGATGATAAGCATATTGGTAGTTAGTTTCTAAGCATGAGCTTGTGACAAAGTTTTTTATGAATTAAAAGATGCTTTGACTTAACTTCAGCTGTTTCTTGAGAATTATTGGGTGATAGTGTTGTCAATTCTTTTCCAATTGTAGCTTTTTTTGAGTCTCCATCTCCTTCATCATTACAAAGAAGTAGCTCTTAAAAAGAAGTATCTAAGAACAAAATGTCCTTTTTAACCAAACAAGTGGATTGAATGATTGTTGATCTTTTTAAGATATATTTCCTTTAGCTGCATAATTTGACTGTAGTTAAACTGATATATAACACTTCACTATATAATTTGACTACAGTCCACAATTCTCAAAAGCGTTTTTTTACAAAATTCGCAATCTTTAAAAAAATTATTAGATTAATTGTATTTATATTGGAGATACATAAGTGCTCCAAATATTAAAGCTGTAGCTAGTCTGAACAAAGTAATTAAGGTGGGTTGACCTTGGGACAAATATACCACGCCGAGTTTTATCAAGCCTGTGCTGGTTTCATACCTGTTTTAATCAAAACCCAACCCAGAGTGGAGCAGGAATGACCCCTCTATGCTACCACTCCTCTATAGCTAGCTAGTCTGAAAGGGTGTTAAAAATTAATAGCAAAATTCTACCTGGACAGAAAGACAAAACAGTGAGTGAAAAAACGTTTTTAAATTCAAGGGATTTTCGTTTTTATAAATTTTAGCTTACTTGATACTAGTGATACTTTCTCATTAAATAAAAGTGGCTTACCTTGGGTTGGAAAAGATACCAAGAGATTGCCCTAGAGACTCATAAGTCTACTAGGTGACTATGCTAGGCTATTAGAAACTATTAATTGCTAGCCTTTAAAGATCCCAGCATTCAAGAAACTTAACAAAAACTCAACAATGGAGTAATATTCTAGGACCTTCAGAGGCTACCTAATGACCACTTAAAAAGTATTTCATCCCCGCAACCTATCCCTACCACCATGGAAGATAATATGTGTTTAAATAGTAAACCCTCTACAGCTGAAAATTACAATGCTCAAGTTAGCGCCCTTAAGAAACAGCTGCTTAAAGTGGCTTGTGGGGCGTGTATGAGCAGCATGGGTAATCACTTGATGAAGATCTGACGTTGGTCTCACTAGATATAATCAAGTTTTTCCCTGTCTGCAAAAGTGGCAAGCCAGGCCACTGAAATTGAAAATCTCTACCGCCTTTTGGATACCAAAGCTCCCCTTGAGCATGCAATAAATTATATTTAAACCTTCATGATGACTTGGGTGAATTATGCCGCCAGGTCAATGAGGATATTCCTCAAACTGACTCCAGAAAAAGGAGTTAATTGACGATAAAAAGTCCCCTCATCCAGTTATTCACGTTCTTCTTAAACTTATTGGGTATTATAAATCCAATTTTTATAGACAAGTACATTTATGGAGATGAAATGATCCATTACTATCTGCATGTGTATGGAAAATGCAATGGAGGGCGCTTCAAATTGCTAGAGGTGTCATATTACATAGAACTGCATCAAAAATAATGCACAGTATATAAAGTTTGATTTGATTTATTTGAGGTACGCCGACCAGGGGATGGACAGTACCAAACACAATACACAAAATGACAAAAAATTACTAACCAGTTGGGAAGCAGAAACTGCTAACCCACCATGGCAGAGGGTGAGGAGGGGTCGGGGGGTTGGTTTTCAGAAAGACCCACCTCGATCATGGGATGTTGGTTACAGTATCAGATCAGAGCAGAGAGCCAGGGCGTTGGGCATCCACATAGTGGGGGTTGAGGTCAGCGTAGTAGGAGTTTTCCTCTTCTGCATCAAGATAATGATGGGAAAGTATTCTAACAAAAGCTGCGAGGAGAACTTCAGCTTCTTTGTGGGCTTCAGGAAGCTGGGTGAATAGGGAGATACTGTGGCAGGTGATTTTGGCTGAGGGGTTGAATGAAGCAATCGTTGCGACATTCATAACAGCAATTTCAGCATCATCAAATAGTTTCAAGATGTCACTGCAGGGAGATTCAGGGAAGTTGGGGGGGAGAAGAGGGTGGGCAGGACATTCTGGAGCTGAGCCACTGACTGGACCACCGCGGTGCATAGTTTTGGGCAGTGAGGGGAGGCCACCATAGCTAAGGCGAGCTGGTGATCACTTTGGAAGGGGGATGTATTGGGCAGAGGAGCGAAATGGCGAGGGGTAGGGGTTTCATCAAAGTCAGAAAGAAAAATTTGCCCGACCATAATCGCCTTGGCAGAGAGGTTGACCTGTATGCTTACTAATGAGGACATTACCTGATTCGTCAGTTTCAGCCTATAGATCCCATGGATTTTGGTTCACTGGAATAGTGGAGTTCGAATTTGGGTGGGTGGGATTGAGCGAATGGGCAGCTGCTTGGGTGCCAATGGTGGTCCAAGCATTGCTCTGATTGGCTGGGGTAGATTTAGGTGGGAGAGTGAGGCTGGAGGTTTTGGGGGGGCTGATTTTCCATGTGGGCCCATTGAATAAGATTGGAGGGTGGGAGGGGGCAGCAAAGCGCCCCATACTGAACCTCCAGAGGGGGGCTCAGAAGCCGCAGCAGCAGACTTGGCCTGAGGGCACGCTCTTTTTGCATGGTCGAGGCCAAAGCAGTGGGAACAAATCGGCCTACTATTATCAACCTGAGCCCAAAAGAAACGATCAGGCGCTGCAGCCACACTAGCGCGGGGTGGGATTTGTTGGGCTATAGTAGGGTGGTGTGGTATGATGGTGGCTGTTGCCCGAGGAGCAGCAAGGCGCTCCGCACCAGATGGAATGGCAAAGATGAGGTTGGGCTGAGTGCCATAAGCCATGAGCCCCGCGACAGCTGGTCATACAAAACCTGGGGTGGAAGGTGGGATGGTAGATTTGCAAAGGATACCACCAGCGTGGTGTCAGAAGGGAGGCGAGTATAGGTTGTGGGAATATTGTTTTTTTTATAAATTAGAGGAGTTTGTGCTGCCGCTTCAGCATCCTCCTCAGGTTGGAACCCAACGTCAAAAGTAGCCCTTAAAAGGGCGGAAGTCTATAAAGCCAGCTGGCGCAAAGGCCTCAGTGGCTAGGTCAATAATTGCCTTATTGACATATGGGAACAAATGCCCATAGTCCACTCTAAGGCAATAGCAAATGGCAGAGCGAGGGAGGGCGAGACGATGGGGGTGAGAAGGGTGGACACGCGCCAGGTGGAGCGCTAAGTCCCGTGGGGGGACAAAATGGTTAGAAGCAGTGGGTGGGCTGTTTGAGCCCATCTGAACGCACTTGCCCACGGGGTGGAAAACACTAGGTGGGGGTGCACTGCTGCCCCACACTGGGGTGGCAGGCGGCGGAGCCAAGGACATTAAAGAATAGGTTTGGGCAGACGGCTGTGGATAAATAAAACTTTTAATTTAAAATTGCTCAAAAGTGACTTCGAGCAGTAAAAGAAAGTTCCACAGTATATTATGTTGACCTACTTAAAAGAGCATGAAACCTGGGCGGAGTTAAAGAATTCTCTCTAAATAATTTCGAATTAGCCTCTTTATTTTTAACTGTAAACAGGCATTCATGATGATCTGACCCAATCATGGCAAAACCAACATTGAGTTAATTAAGCAGTTCTACCATGAAGCTTAGGATCTCAAATCCCTTGATCAGGTTAGCTTGGATGACGCCATTGCTGTGGTCCTCTCTGAATCCTAACATATTTAAAAACCTAATACTATACTTTCACAACGTGAAAAAGTTTTACAAATCCATATTTGATATTAAAAAATCTATCATGGAGCTGCTTGAGCTAGAGATGCGCTAAGCGCCTAATAAGGGGAGTCAGGCCCCTCTTAATGAAATAGGACAGCCTAGGAGATCTAAACCTCGTCATGACCCTTGCAGCTATTATGGGAACTTTGGGCATCCAAAAGACACTGATTGAAAGAAAAAGGCTGATGAGGCAGGAAAATGGAGTCAGCTTAGGGCAAAAGGCACACTCTGCTGATGACTCTGAGCCTAAATCTTCAGCCGCTGTCATTCTCCTTTCTGAGTGTTGCTTTCTATTACCACCTGACTAGATGGATGTCACTAATTCAATAATATACAATAAAAACCTAAATTTCTCTTACTCTGCACTTCTGCGCCACTTTCATAAAGAAATTCTATATAACAAATCCCCATCTTTGCACAGAGGTTACTCACGTCAAAGTAGTTGTCCATAAGGTGAAACCTAGCTATTTTAAATTATAGGTTGCCAGTTAGTGTCATCTTCTCTCATCTGGTGAAGTAGATAAAGGTTTCACAATATAAAAACCACACAATAAATTACAGAACAGTGGGGCTCCAGCGCACTTTCTCACTGGGTGCCTATTCCGCTCTGCTGCTTCAGTTTATATCCCTGAAGAAGGCCTCAGAAGTTGTATTGGAGAATGAAAGCTATGAATTTCTCATTGGCACGCAATTCCCATTAGATCTTATACAAAAATTAGTCATAAGGTCTCATGCTTCTCTATTATGGGTTACAACATTCCTTTTAGTAGTTAAAAATTCTTCTTAAAAATAAAGTGAAATGGAAACCTAGGAGTTATTTATTTAAATATTTGACCTTCATTGAGTGGTTAGATTACCAAGACATTGGTCCAGAAATCAAACTGCCTCTACCTAGCGCTGACGCTCAGGAGGGGATGGCTGTATACTCCAATAACTGGGTCATTATACCTTCAAAGTCGCAAATATTGGTGGAAACTGGAATTAAGTTATGATTCTGCCAGATGATTTGTTAGAGATTAGTGGAGAACCTAATCAGGCCATATGCGAGCCTCTTACCTATCTGAGGTTGTTAATTCCTGCCTATCAGGGGTTCTTAACCATATTAATGCAAATCTCATGAATCAACACATGCAGATAGCTCAAAGCCAACCTAACGCCTATGTTCAAACCCTAACAGCGGTTCAAGTTGAATTTGTTCATGGGTGCGGGAATTTCTATGACCTCTAAATCACTGAAGACAGTACCATCAGCCATGACAAAGAGAAATAGGCGACACACTCACCTCTGAGGAGTAGTGACAAGTGGATGCGCTGATCAAATGAGTATGCTGATATATTATCAAAATGCTCCATTTATTTTTGAAATGATGAAAGGGGTACAGCATAGAGTATTAACAGGCGACTCTGCCTCAATGTATGCTCAGACCTACAGAAAATGAAAAATCTAAGAAGTTCAGGTGATAAAAGAACAAAGCAACTCTATGCGCTGGACTACTGAAGTCCTCACAAAGCCCATGGTCTTTGCCTTTTCTTTATGGATTAAGGATTGGCGCCACCTAGTAGTAATGAGCTGCCGCCAGTTGAATGCCCTCATTCTAAAAAACATCTATCTGCTGCCCTAAATCAATGATATTGCAACTCTTGGTGTAATCCCATTTCTTCCTCGCTATAGATCTTGCTAGTGGCTATTGGCAGATAGAGCTTGCACTTGAGAATTGGGAGAAATGTTCCTTCAAAGTAAGAGAGGGTTGTTCAAACCCACAAGAAAGCCCCAAGGGTTATGCAATGCCCCAGCCATGTTCCAAAAAGCGATGGATGGCCTGTTAGGGGACTTGAAAGTATCATGTATGTTAGTTTACCTTGATGACGTTGCCAAGTATTCCTGCATCTTTTACAAATATCCGGCTCACATAAAGGAATTTTTAGAGCCTCCACATTGTATCACTGAAAGTTAAAGCCAGTCAAATGCCAGTTCTTCCAAACGAATATGAAATCTTTTTGGAATAAGGTTACCTGGGAACTAATCTTATCATACCAGACAAGGTGGTCACAATTTGGAGAATGGCTTGAAAATCCAAGTTTACGCGATATCCAGTTGTTCCTCAGGATAGTCGGCTATTATCACCAGTTTATCGCCTTCTTTTCCAAGCTTGCCGAACCCCTGATCTATCAGCTCCACAAGGAAGTTCCGTTTCAATTGGATAAGACGCAGAAGAGATCTTTTTATGTTTTATGGAAAATGCTATGAGTGCCCCTACATTAACCCATCTTGTGTTTAATAAACCATTTGTACTGTTTACTGAAGTTAGTGATTTGGCTGTTAAGTCCATTCTAGTGCAATTTTCTGAAAACCAAGCGGATCATCCTATAGAGTAC
This sequence comes from Massospora cicadina, assembly GCA_022478985.1. NCBI lineage: Eukaryota > Fungi > Entomophthoromycota > Entomophthoromycetes > Entomophthorales > Entomophthoraceae > Massospora > Massospora cicadina. Next base: position 34,458 of record JAKSZP010007150.1, on the reverse strand, counting down.
TAAGCAAAATGCTGTCTCAGGCAGAATAGAATTTTATAACATAGCTTAGAGTTAGTGTTTAGATGTCCTACTTGCCATCAAGAACTTCCGTCCTTTCTTAAATAAAATTATATTAATATAGTTATGGATCATGCCTCCAATCGGTTACAACAGATGAAGGACCCAGATGGACAACTGAAACCTCTGGGCACTCAAACTCTAAAGCTATGAGTTTTCCATTATTAATGCACCGTAACTAATTGTCAAAATGCTGACTTGTTGTCAAGCTTGCCTGTACTGATCCTCTACACCTCTGAAAATGATTTTATTAATGGCCTTATTAATTCTGAGGAGTGGAGTTAAGAAATTCTACAGTTCATCAGCGGTTAAAAAACGGCTGATTGGACCCAAAGTGAGGACTAATTGTTGTAAAACAGGTTGGCGCCTCTTGGTTGCCTTTATGTCCAGCCATCAGCCAGGACGGAGATCACTTTGGAGGGCCGTTCGTTAGTAGGTTTTAGTGCCACCAGGAAACCCCATCAATGGTTGTGAGAGCACTGCTACTGGGAGGGGATGATTGAGCTGATTCAGGACGTTCTTAACTCCCTTCTCGTCTGAGTTATCCAGAAGCCTCCCAATCTGCCATATCAACATATGGTTGTAGGTCCTACTGCCCCATCTGCTATAATCAGCATTAACATTGTTGGTCCGCTACCTACGGCAATTTATGGCACTGATATATCATAGTGGTGGCAGTTTATTTCATCGAATGGGTTTAGGCTGAATCTTCTACCTCGCCCACTTCTAAAGCAAACCCATCAATATTTCTTAAACAGGTCTTCACCCATCTCAGTATTCTATAGTCTCTACTGTCTGAAAACGGCACTAACTTGTCCCCCAGATAATCATTGACCTCAATGCCATGATGGTCATTTACCCCTCTTCTACTGTTACCTATCACTCCACTACTCTTGGGGCAGAGTAATGAGCAAATGGAACACTCATTTCTAACCTATGCAAAATGGCTCACTCCAACCCAGTATGGTGGAATGAATACCTCAAAATGGCTCTATTGGCATACTGCATATTTACCATCTTGTTATACAGAAATTTCCATTATGAGCCCTATATGGGCGAAAGGTAGTCTTGACTTCTAGTGTTCAACCCATATTGGAGACCTCTTCGCCAGACACCACTGAGCTCATGATCCGAAGGCTGGTGGATAAACTATTTTGCCTACAAGCCCTAGCTGCTAAGTTGATGGGAACCATCACTCAATAAAAGGAAAATCAAAGCAACAACTCAAGACAATCCTAACTGAGTTCCAGCTAGGATATCTGGTAACATTCCATCACCACTAACCATGAGGTCAGGTGCAGAAACTTGATAAGTTATAGTTATGAGAATATAGAGTAATATTCATTAAAAGCTCAGAGTTCTCCACACCTCTGTCAAGTCGTGCTCCATTATAATTTGAGTACACACTAGGTTCCTTTAGGCTTATGTCACACCTTGTTAAGATCTTGAGGGGGCATTGTTAGGCTTGACGGTATTCGTGATAGATTGAATAAGAATCGAATGATAGATGCCTTGCATCCATCACAAAAAATACTATAATGTCAGAACCTACCAAAATCACTTTTAGCCCTGAACCCACAAATGAGCTGAACAAGGCTTAACCTCTCCTGAGTCTGCAAAGGAAATTTCTAAAGGTCTTTCAAGTTGGGAATCGTCTAAACTGGCTGAACAAACTGGGAAAAATTAGGGGCTATCAAATCCTATATGTTCTAATATTTTGTGATAGCAACCCCAATATTCAATGGGACCCCAAACCTTGACTAAGATTTATAAAAAGCCTTAACTCTGAAAATAAAGGGTTTTTCTCTTTTTCCTAACTTTTCCTAGTTATTACTAATAAACTGTCTTGTTGGGAAGTTGATATGACTGGATGATATGCTAACCATACCAGCAGATTGGATGGGGAATTGAGATGAGTCTCAAGATTGATTAAAAGAGGTATACAAATAAAAATCAATTGAAATGTCAACCAGTTGGTGAAAAGGGTGGAATTACGCTGAGATTTGATATAAATGAGAGTTTCTAGAAAAAGGAAAAACGAATAGAAGATCACCAAGCTGAGGATGCATCCAGCTTGGGGAACCAAGATATAAAGAGTCACAATGAGGATTGAGAGGAAGGTCTTCTTTCTGTGATTAGGTTGTTGCAGATAGGTCTGCAAATTAGTAAAATAATAAAGGTCAAAATAAGGGGCGATAGCTCCAAATATAGTTTATTAAGTTTTATTAAAATCAGCTATCTTCATATTGTCTGATTTGGTTACTCAGTGGCTAATACCCTGTGCAAACCAACTTGGCAGAATTGAGACTTTACGCCAAGAATCAACAGTGGTGCTCACTACAGGGGGCTACTGGTCAACTGTAGATTCTTTGATGATAAGATATGATGATGAGCCCTCATTTGTTACGTCACACAATTTGATCAGATTCCTCGCATGTTATGCGGAAGAAGCATGGGAGGCACCTAATAATGAACCATTATTATTCGCTGTAACTGAACCAGATAATGATGAAATATGATTAATCTGCAACTAGAAAACTTGTTTAAGCTGATGGCTGACCAACTAGGACGCTCCATGAATGTGACCCCTCAGCAGCTGCAGAATAATATGGAGTGGCTGTTACGCGGATATCAATTATATGAAGATGAGGCGGGGGAGTATGCCTTAAGTTTGTTATAAAACAAAGAAGACCAAGAGAATCGCTACGCCATGTACATGTCCTATCTGGATGCGACTACAATGGGGTTGGCTCGCCGCCTTGGTACCCGCGGAATTGAGGAGCATCTAGTTGCTTATGTGCAACCATCTATTCGCCAGCTACTGTGTGTGCTGGCTCGCCATAATATAGAGATTGTAGATGTAATGCAGTTTACTCAAGCACAGCAAAACAATACTCGCCTACTGCTCAACTGCCTCGATTGCTTTTTTTGGATGTACAGGGGGCGCTGGGGCATAAGTACCATCATGTTGGGAACATCCGCCATTGATTGGACATGTTGGTACCACAGTTAAATCTTGAGTTATCTCGATTAATAGAAGAACTGTTGGTTTGGAATGGCCTATTGATGGAATGGATTCAGGACATAACAACGTTGGGAAACAATACTGAGCACTTTATGATGGATTTAAGGAATGGGTGGAAGTGCTTGAAGTCGTGATTGCTAAGCTTAAGGAAAAAACACTGATGTAATGGCAAGCGGCGGTTCATGTCAGTTTCATGTCAGCTGAATTAACCTAACTTTGTATCAAATGAAGTAGCCAGCAAATGACATATAACATGCTTATCCTTTTGTCAATGTCCCATTAATATCTCCAGCTAATCCGTCAGGTTTAACAACTGGAAGCCATTAGTCAGGCTGAGCGTCATTGAGTTTTCCCTCTTTTCTAATTGATGAGACATGAGAGTATGCTGACATGTATGAATGGCTTGATACTCTTTGACATGCCAACGAGGAATTGGTATGGGAACAAGCCACCCTCCTTAACCAAATAAACGACGTTAATCAACAAGTGGGTAACGCTAGCTGACAGCATGCCCACATGCAGAACATAATCAAAGATGTTCTCTCATGACTACAAGCAGTGGAGCAGAAGTTTCAAGTTGAGTGGGAATTTCATCAAAAGTTGCAATATCAGTATTTGACACTGTAACGGAATTCCAGGATGGACAGTGTAGATGCTGTTTGGTTAAAGCAGAGAATTTAATCAATGAGCATTTTATGGAGCACGATGGAGCTGGGGGGAATGGTGCAGTTAGTGGCGATTTGGGGGAAGAATGCTTTGGATCTGCTAACAAATATCCCTCAAGCGCTGGAATGTATTCCCCGCACAACTCTACTTATTTCGAGTTCATTTTTGACGGATTTGAGCCCATTCTGCCGGCTGTATGATAGTTCACAAAGGGGTAGTCCCCAAAGTCACTTGGAACAAATTTGCCTGATCCTTGCGGCAGGACCCTGGAGCAAGGCGAAGCTGTGAGAATTGAAAAATTACCTCCCTTCAGTCATGATGGTAATCTACATGGTTACTTCAAGCAATTCAACTTTGCAATGGAAGGGGCTTCTGATCAATGGAAAGCGAAACTGTTGCTGTCTGCTCTAGATGTGGAAAGCACCAATCAAGTTATCTGCTACCTTCCAAACATCTCGTTATCCTACAAAGAAGTTAAAGTGATTGTTCTCCAGCTGTTCAGGGGTGTGACCAAGATGGCCCAATGGAAAGCCAAAACTTTCACTATACAGTTTCACCAAAACGAGACCCTGTTAGATTTTGCTGAACTTTTCTTGGCGGAAGCAAATGTCCTACTCAGAGCTAACATTTTATACGCTGAGGATGTCAGTATAGTGATGATAGTGGCAGCTAAACCATATCAGAAACTATATTATGTTATGTCTCACATCTTGGAAGGAGATTCAGGACTTATTTAGATTGTAAATACCTTACATCAACTCTCCGCCACGATCAGCGCCCCTAATGTAGCTCAGAAAACCTCTGCTGTCTCCGCACCAAACGCCTCAGAGTATGGGCCACAGCGACCAATCTATCAACCGCTGTAACATATTTGTCCATCATACAAATCAGAGAATTCTTTTGGCCTAGGTACGCTCCGCCAGTTTGTCCATGACCCTGGAAACATACCGTTGACTTTCGCACTGGTCCTACTGCTGCAAGCTATATATGTGAACCTTTTATGAATACTTGATCCAGTGCAGACGAAGAGGGCATTATGCGGGCAACTGCCCTAGAAAACCACAAGTGTATGCGATGCCAACTGAGGAAATTGAGCAGGGAAAAGCTTAAGTGGAGTAGAGATGGGACACTCTACCTTCGCTAAGTCCAATTCACTTGTCCCTAATGATTACCAAGCATCTTTTTGGGTAGGATTTGGAACTCAATTGGATGATTTGTTATACCAACAGCTTCTGTTAGATACCCCTGCTTTCGTTTCTGAGAGAAAAATTCATCTCAAAGCCCCAAATTCTGCCAGGATGTTCAGAAGCCATATGAGTGGCAGATCTAGGATCAGACTGGCAAAAGTAACACGGATCCCTTAACGGACGCTGCCTATTTAATAGGAATTAACGTAGCCATTTTGCTGGAGAAAATTGCTAATGATTATCCTCAGGTTGGCAAGGGCATTTCCTCCTTTTTGAGTGACACAAAGCCTTTGGACGTACATGTAATAAACACTGATGGTTCCTCTTACTTGGAATGCACTTACTGCAACATTTTCGTTTAAAACACAAAAATCTGCACTATCATTGACACGGGAGCCCCTGTAAACATAGTATCTACCCTGTTGGTGGCTAAGCTCTAGTTAAACTGGATGTGGACCATTGAGTAGTATATGGAACCGCAGGGACGCATAGAACTGTGTCTGAAGGAGCAAATAGCGCATTGCTTTATGATTTGGGTCATTTCAGGCTTCCGCTCCACCGGTGGTTCTGCCAATAACAACTACAACATGTTGATTGGCGCGGCATTCATGAGGAATTTTGTGTTGTGATAAATATGGCATAAGAAACTCTTAATATTTTAGGACAACAGATCCCAGTTTATTTTCCTCTTAAGAAACACAACGGATCTGTTCCGCTCTAGTCAAATCAATTTAGCATACAGCGACGGAGTGATTCCTGTTTATTATCAAATACTGAAGCAGTGGACCAGGTCCCTCCTCAACCAGATTTATGAGTACAAAGGAATCCCACTTTGGGCAGCAAGCGCTTTAAGCCTACTATATGGACACCAGTGCATAGTAGGGACTGAGCTTGAAATTGATGTCCCTAAAGGGCTTTATGGATAAATCATGTCTCCTCACCAGCACTCATGGCTTGAACCACATGTGGCTCCAGGGTTACTGCTACCTGGGAATGGGGGAAGTGAAAGTGCTGCTAGCAAACTTACAGAAGGAGACAAAAACAATCCAGCGGCACCAAGTGGTGGCTTACCTACACTTCGTCCCTATAGGGGAAATTTGTCATGTTCATGACTTTGGCTCATGGGAGGATCTCGACTACTGGCAAGCTCATTGTTCGGTGTATTGACCATGGTTCCACAGGAAGTGCTTATGGGATTATCAGGTGGAATAGCAAGATAGGTCTATGGCGTTGTTTGAAAAGTATTGAGATATTTTCGCACATGACAATTATGATTTGGGGCGCGCTCAAGGGGTGGTACATCAGATAGATATGAGGGATCATCCTCCCATTTGATCACAACTTATTAGATGATCAAAAGTGACTTAAGAGATGGTCTTTGACGAGGTGGGTAAACTTATTATGCAAGGAATGTAGAGCCGTCAAATAGTCCATGGGCATCACCTGTGTCATTGTAAATAAAAATCATGGCTCAAATTGAGTGGTTATTGATTATCACAAGCTCAATAATGTAATGAAGAAGGATTCCTACCCTTTTCCACGGATTGATGATGTGTTAGACTGATTGGGTGGGGCGAATTACTTTTCCACCATGGATCTGATCTTGGGTTACTGGAAGATCGAATTGCCATCAGTGGAATGGGAGAATTGCGCAATCATCACTTTGAGAGGGTTATTCCAGCCAACTCGCATGCCAAAAGGGTTGTGCAACGCCCTGGCTACGTTCCAGCATGCCATGGATATGAATTTAGGTGATTACAAGCTGTCCTGCATCTTAGTTTAACTCTACAACATCAATGTATTCTCACAGACGTTTACAGAGCACCTTGCACAATTGGAACAAGTGTTTCAGCGCCTCGCTGCCACTAATATCAAAATTCAGCCTCAGAAGTGCCTTTTATTTAAAGAATAATTAGAATAACTTGGGTTCATCATGGATTCCAATGGGCTTAAACCAAAGCTGGCTAAAGTGGAATTAATAAGCAAGATGACTCACCCAAGTAATAAGAGGGACATCCAAGTGTTTCTGGGGATAGTCGGGTATTACTAATAGTTTATTCCCAATTTTAGTTGCATTGGGGCCCCACTTTTCGAGTTAAAAGAAAAAACTTCTTTTATTGGACAGAACAATGTCATAACGCTTTTGATGTGTTGCAAACCACATTGGCAAGCGCACCCATTTTGCAATATCCCAACTTTGATAAACAGTTCATAGTGCAAACGGACGTATCCCTCACCACTATAGGGGCAGTATTATCCCAGAAGGATTATGATGGCGTGGAGCATCCTGTCGCATTCTGTAGTCAAGCTTGAACTGTTACGAACAAAAATATACTATGACCAAGTGTGAGTGTTTAGCAGTGATCTACGCTTACAAACAGTTTTGGGTATATTTACATGAGGTAAGATTCCAAGTAGTGACAGATCACGCTTCCTTACACTGGCTACAGATTCTGCATGAACTAGAAGGATGGCTCACACGTTGGGCTCTGAAGCTTTAAGCATATGATTTTGAGATTATACACTGCCTGGGAGCAAAACATCAAAATGTGGATTGTCTTTCTCAGCTGCCAATGGTTACTATCATGGTGTATTTAGCTGACGTTTTGTACGGGAAGATGGTGGCGAACAAATACCAGGATGAGCTGCCACAGGTGATCAAGGTATTACATGGATTCAGGAAGATACTTTCCTATGTGGGGAAGAACTATATAAGTAGATCGGAGACTTGACACTGAGTTTTCTTAAACCTTTGGCTAGACCCTCAATTATTATGGATGCTCATCAGGCTGTAGGACATGGAAGATTGCGGAAAACGCTGGAGTTTTTGCAACCCTGATACTACTGGGAGAGCATGCATTATGACGTATTGGAAACAGTTAGTTATTGCCATCAGCGCCAAGTGGAAAAGCCTTTCCGAAAGAAGACCACATACCAGCTGGTTAAACCCCGGTTTGCCTGGCACACCATTTCCACTGATTTAGTGGGACCTCTGCCGACTAGCACCAATTGATCCAAGTATATAATCATTTCCATTAATCATTTGACCTGAATGGTGGATGCCAGGGCTATTAGTGACTTGGGCGCGGTCACCACTGCCAATTTTATTATGGAGTGTGTTATACAGCGACACAGCTGCCCACATTTAATTCTGATGGATAATGGAACCAACTTCAAGCAGGATATGCAAAAGTGAAGTTGAAAGAGTTGATGGTGATCCATGAGGTTTTGACCACCCCCTATCATCCAGAATCAAATGGAATGGTGGAGCAAGTCAATGGAACCCTAGTGAACATACTCCATAAATTGGTTAAAGATCAACCCTTGGAATGGAGTGCCCTTCTACCCAAAGCTGTGTTTGTGTATAATATCAGCTATCATTCATCCACTGGTAAGAGCCCTTTCCAACTGCTGTATGGTTGACATCCGGCTCTTCCCACTTTGCTTTAATCGTGTGTAGAGGACACTAGTGGTGTGGACCCTCGGCAATATTTGAAGACTCTTATGGATACACTGATTAAGCTGCAAACGGAAGCCTACTATACCAGTTTGTCCAAGAAGATTTGCGATCAGGCAGCCAATTAGAAGAGATGAAGTGGACTTCTGCTGTTTGCTGTAGGGGACCATGTTTTATTCTACGACCAGCATGGTTTTGGGTGAAAAAACAAGCTCTCCAACATCTGGGTCTGGCCATTTGAGATAATCAAGAAGACCAGCATGTATGTCTACACCATCAAGGAACCAGCGGGGGGTCATATTATCAACTGAGTTCACACGAAGTTTCTTTAAAAATACAAACAGTAAGAGCTTATTGTCCAGCCAAAGGGGGTAATGTTGGGAAGTTGATATAACTGAACAATATGATAACCATACCAGTGGATCAGAGGGGAATTGAGACGAGTCTCAAGGTTGATGAAAAGAGGTATACAAATAAAAATCAATTGAAATGTTGAACAATCGGCGAAAATGGGGGAATTACGCTGAGATTTGATATAAATGAGATTTATAGTAAAAGGAAAAACAAATAGAAGACTACCAAGCTGAGGATGCATACAGCTTGGGGAACCAGTCTATAAAGAGTCACACGGAGAATTGGGGGAAGGTCTTCTTTCTGTGATTTAATTGTTGCAGATAGGTCTACAAATTAATAAAATAATAAAGGTCAAAATAAGGGGCGATAGCTCCATATATAGTTTGGAAAGTTTTATATGAATTGGCGATCTTCATATCATCTCATTTGGTTGCTCAGTGGCTAATACCCTGTGCAAACCAACTAGGCAGAATTGAGACTCTATGCCGAGAATCAACATGTCTGTTTATAATTATAATGATTTGCCTTGTTGGATCTAAGCTACCAATAAATTACCCTAGGGACACCAAATTCTACTAGAAGATTCAGCTGGGCTATTAGCAACTAAATATTGCATAGCCTTTGTAGTCCTGGACTTCAAAAATTTAACAGATACTTAACAGTGGGACTTAATTAAAGTTGATTCAGAGGTACTATAACGATAGTTGAACTTGGCTAAAAAAGCGGATGTGGTTCCCATACAAAGAGTTTTATTTTGTCCAGCTGGTTAAGGCATAGTGGATAAAGCCAGAAATCATAAGAAATATCTGTTAGATTGCTCAATAAGACTTTAAACCAAGTTCAGAGGTTTTTGAGAGCTAGATAACTTTAGACAAAGAGCTAAGGTTTTGGTAGAAGCGTAATTTTTATTTTATCAGGTAAATTATTTGCATCTTATATATTGCTATTAAAAATAAGGGATAAATTAAGGGATATAAGTAACAATCAGCGCAAGCCCTGTTGGAATTGGGAACAGGGAGAAAATATCTATACTAAATATTTTACAAGATAAAAGGATTTAGGCAACAAAGAAAGGCACTCATAAGATAAGGTGAATTTAGGGATAAGTGAGATAAGTTGAAAACAAGTTTTTGTTAACTACAATAAAGAATAAAAGTTGAGGTTAGGGTCATTAGCCTGCAGTATAAATTAGTAGAGCACTCTGATAGCAAATTGTCCTGAGTTTATTTATCAAAAAATAGCGATATCTATTGAATTTTGATGATGCTAATTAACTTGATGTTATTAATTTATGAGTATTAGGCCCAAAAAGCATTAATTGCAAAATATAATAAATGTCTGACAAGGTTACCTATAGTAATAATTAATTCAGAAGCCTCAAGGCTTCATCCAAATTAAGAAAGACCAAACAATCTCTATTAGGAGTTAAACAGGAATTACATCTTCTGAGTGATCACCCTTTATAAATTACAAAGCTCCATGATAAGATCCTTAGCGTTAAGGTAAGACACACTGACCTTTTCTAACTTTGGGCATAACTAACTCCTGACTTTCAAAGACCAGAAAGTTCATTACTGCTGGCAACTATACAGTGTTTGATGCTCCACCCATACCAAATTTAAAAAGATTATGAAAAGGTGTAAATATTCCCTTTTTGTTAAACTTTAGTGAACTAACAGGATTAACCTGAGATTGAGTTTCATAGTTGCAGGGCCCAAGGGCCTGCATTGCACCTATCTGATTTTCAAATTTATTAAGATGAGTAATGGTAGTAAAATGGTTTTAAGATAATCTGGCATCAGGATGTATGGAAACTCCTCAACCCAGTATGGATGTAAATCTACCATAAAGTTACAAATAAACAGTACCTTATTGCCCTCACTAACAGAATAAATAGAAGGGGTTCTAGAGCAACCTGACCTTTCAATACTTACAAATATCACCACAATATAGCTTTTAAATTTAATTACCATATCAAAAAAATGGTGTGTTTTACCTGCAACGCAGTGCATATATTGATTAATTCTGGTTAGCGGCCAGAAAGCTCTGCTTTCAAGTTGATGCTCTCATTCACTAATGACCATACTTTTTTTCCCTGAGTTTACTGTTCCAGATGTGAGGCCACAATCTCCAGATACAAATTAGTATCAGAGTTAATGCCTCCATCCATATTCATATCACTACCATCAAGAAGGTGTTGATGAACATCAAAATCTCATAACAATTATCTTATTTGACGATCAAGGCTAATTATAATGCCAGAAGGTTGGCCAACGTGAACATTCAAATCAGCTCTTTTTTAAAAATGTTATCAGAAGTGTTTTCAGGTCACAAGGGCGGCCATTTATGCTACAGAGAGTTGGGCTACACCTACCAGAAGGTAGTCATCAAAGGATAACGTAATCCATATATAATTAAACTGTTGTACAGGGAGATGAAGTGTAGGCCTTTGTGTGAGTTAGATATTAAATTCAGTGCAGGGAAGCATATTTCAGATGCACAGGTTATACATACACAAAGACATAAGGTACTATTTTATAAAAATAATTTTGACAAAATACTAACAAAAAAAACCTTATTTATGGCAATAGGTTTTTATTAAAAAAGTGAGCACAAAGTATCATCTTTTAATGACAGTGGCTCACGGGCTCATCAATGTAATCTTAGGAGTGGGGTGTTTAATCTTCTCCTGGAAAGATTTCCATTGCAAATGGCATTTTTATTTAAATATGCTATTCTTAATAGAATTCTCATTGGTGGCTTCCATGGGTACTAATAAGCACTTTTGAAGTTAGACTAAAAGCGTTGTATCTAAATTAGGCCAGGACAGCTAATGACTAGAGTTTGGGTATTTTCATAATGGAAGTAATAGCTAATTGCTATTGAAATACTGTCAGATGGATGAAACAAAACTAGGAGCTCTATTACCAACTATTTTACACTTGGACAGAGCAACAAAGGTTTTTAAAAGTAGAATATATAAAAGATAATGTCAGACTAAGCCAAGGGCTTCAGTAATCTATAATCAAGGAATGAAGGTTGCACCAGAAGGGATTAAAAATTTGATTGATTATAATAAAATCTAAGGTACAAAGAGCCTCACTGGATTCGCTGACAATATTTTAATAATACTTCGACCACTACATATAAAATTGGGCCCTTGGGATGACTCAAAGTCTACAAATTATTCAACCCTATATTTAGAATTAGAAAAAAAATATAAGGTTTAGTACATAATAGCATCTCAGATGGTTGGTCAGACAATTAAAGCGTGCCCCAGAGAGAGATAGAGTTAAGTTAGTAACATTTTATCAATCAGTAATATTATTGTATACCTTATTATAAATTAATTTATACCAAGATTTTATAAGCATTAAACTTATATAACATATATATACAAAGCCCATCCTAATGTATAGATCATTACATCTATAAAATAACATTTTATGAAATATGTTATACAATGACTTCCATAATAAGGTTAATCGCATTTTATTTCAAAATATTTGAAGTATCAGGATATTATTCAAATTTTTAAATGGATAACAGAGGCTTTTCTTTACAATTATGATTGCTTTTATAGTGAACAACTTAATTAAACAGAACAATTTGATAACCAAGACCACGTGAGATAAGTACGATTAATAAACAATGACAGGATTGGACAAACGCAGTAAATGGTAGTGGGCCCGGATCTGCACCGCCCAAAGGTATCAAGCACACAGGAGTTTTTGAAATTAAATTAAAATAAAAACTTAAGGTGATAACCCCATGGAATTTGAGGATTTTTTATAAAGTGCTGTAGTTACATGGAAGTGTCCCACTCTTTGAGTTTTGTGTGCCCGTTAGGGCACCCAGTGCAGGCAACTTTGAGGTATGAAACCTGGGGTAATGCCCCCCGCCGCACTGGGGCTGCGCGAATCTAAGCACATCTAAGTGGGCCTGACCGCGGGTGGGTGGCTCATACCACCCCCTAACTGACATATTCTTCACTGTTTGGCTTACCAGGTAGCAAAGGTTACCCAGCCAGTTCAGAGATATGCTTCCCATCCCTTACTGCGAGGAATGAAACCAGACTGACCCCCAAGTTGGACTTACTTGAGGAAAGAGGATTGCCATAGCTTTCTACAGGTATTTCTAGCCGTCGCTTGACTATGGCCAGGGAGCTTGTTGCCTGGATTCCTTCTGAAGGGAAGCAACGCTGGTTTCTGGCAAGCCATAAACCATACATAACCTCCCCCATATATCGTGCACCAGACCCTGAACCCCTCCTTGTCTGCAAGCAGACTTGGAGGGGCATACGCAGTCAGGATCTCTGGACATGTGAGGTGACCAGAGGAGTACTTACACCCTGGTTGGTATGCTTCATACTAAAGGAAAACATTACTCCACACAGCATCCACTGCCGGACACTCTGTAAAGATGTGCTTTGCTGTCTCCACCCCTCTTCATACCTTACAGGCATACAGAAGGTCATCCTCCTTATGCTTAATCCACTTACACAAAGTCGGCCAAGTGACCAGGATGTTGCTGCGGAGTTGGAAGCGAAAGTTCTGAACTGGTATAGACCAGCATCCCTTAACCCTCCTCCCCCACAGGTCAATCAGGCCAGGTCGCATTTTGCATGTGATCTAGGACAAGTATATCAAGCAAAGCTCTCTGTCTTGTAGCTTAGGGAACCTGGCGGTTGTGAAATCTGAGAGGCATACACCGCTACCTCCCGCCACCTTGAGCCAGTCCCAAAGGACGAATAATTTTCTTATCTGGAGTATCTACTGCCATCTCTTTCTCGCGGGAACACCCATTGATCCTGCCCTCCACGACCTTCTGAACGGGCTTCCCCAGCCTCTAATGCATCCAGAGAAGGAATTGCTTCCCTCCAGCAAGAAGGCAGTTCAGTTGCTTCCATAACATCTCATGCCTTCCTTACCAGAACCTTGGAGGTACAAGTAACATTATTAGCTGCTTCCACCCTAAGCACCCTCCGGCCATCGCCATCAAGGAGGTCCCCCCAGCGGATCGCCCCCAAAAAGTGCTTGAAGGCCTTGTGCAGACAAAGTTCCATCTCTAGTCCTCATGCTCCTCCCCAAAGGGGAATTGCCTGGATCCTTTCAATGGTCCACTCTCCACCCTCTAATCTACCCTTGCTGCCCGCCCAAGCTCTAAAGTAATCCTTCCAGTAGCCCGGTAGGTTCCCTGCGCTTGGAATGACCCCTTGATTGATGCCCCAGCTGACAATAAGATCCTTGTTAAAACTGTCCTTGCAAGCCTTAGAGAGGTAGTCCTCCAGTATTGGAGGCCAACAGATGAATTTTCCCTCCCGAGCAACCCATGTGATCCAATATAGCTGCAGTGCTTTGATCATACTCCTGAAGTTAATCAGACTGATGCCCCCTTCTTCACCTCCTGACACAAGTTAGAGTAATTGGTTTTTGACGCTCGCCCTCGCCAAATGAACTGTATAACTGAACTCTGTATTCTTCTGATGGAAGATGCCGGCAGTGGAACAAATCCAGCAATGTACCATAGTCTGGAAAGAAAGAAAGTGTTCATGATAATGGCCCTGCCCTGATAAGATAAGTTGAGCCATTGCCACTTCCAAGCCGCTTTTTTAAGGTCCACTTCAAGTTTGAGCCAAATTTTATGTGACGATGCCCACCCAGGGATGGGGCACCTGAGGTACAGAAACTCTTCCTCTGTTGCAATCCAGGGGATTAAGCTCTTTGGTGCCACACTAAACATCGCCATTCTGCTGATGGGCCAAGACCTGGATTTTTAAAGATTGACCTTAGCTTTTCTTGCGTCCTGGTAAATCTTCAGAATGTTCATCACCACCTTCTCTTTCTCCCCTGACAAAACATAAATCCATGTATCATCTGAAAACATTGAATGAACAACGCCTTTCTTTTACCGCTTGAAGTCACTTTTGAGCAATTTTAAATTTAAAGTTTTATTTATCCACAGCTTTCTGCCCAAACCTATTCTTTAATGTCCTTAACTCCACCGCCTGCCACCCCAGTGTGGGGCAGCAGTGCACCCCCACCTAGCATTTTCCGCCCCGCAGGCAAGCGCGTTCAGATGGGCTCAAACAGCCCGCTACTGCTTCCAACCGTTTTGTCCCCCCACGGGACTTAGCGCTCCACCTGGCGCGCGTCCACCCTTCTCGCCCCCATCCTCTCGCCCTCCCTCGCTCTGCCATTCGCTATTGCCTCAGAGTGGACTATGGGCGTTTTTTACCATATGCCAATAAGGCAATTATTGAGCTAGCCACTGCAGCCTTTGCGCCAGCTGGCTTTATAGACTTCCGCCCTTTTAAGGGCTACTTTTGACGTTGGGTTCCAATCTGAGGAGGATGCTGAAGCGGCAGCACAAACTCCTCTAATTTATAAAAAAAACCCCATTCCCACAACCCATACTCGCCTCCCTTCTGACACCACGCTGGTGGTATCCTTTGCAAATCTCCCATCCCACCTTCCACCCCAGGTTTTGTATGACCAGCTGGTCGCGGGGCTCATGGCTTATGGCACTCAGCCCAACCTCATCTTTGCCATTCCATCTGGTGCGGAGCGCCTTGCTGCTCCTCGGGCAACATCCACCATCATACCACACCACCCTACCATAGCCCAACAAATCCCACCCCGCGCTAGTGTGGCTGCAGCGCCTGATCATTTTTTAGGCTCAGGTTGATAATGGTAGGCAGATTTGTTTCCACTGCTTTGGCCTCGACCATGCAAAAAGAGCGTGCCCTCAGGCTAAGTCTGCTGCTGCGGCTTCTGAGCCCCCTTCTGGAGGTTCAGTATGGGGCGCTTTGCTGCCCCCTCCCACCCTCCAATCTCATTCAGTGGGCCCACATGGAAAATCAGCCACCCCAAAACCTCCAGCCTCACCCTCCCACCTAAATCTACCACAGCCAATCAGAGCAATGCTTGGACCACCTTTGGCACCCCAAGCAGCTGCCCATTCTCTCAATCCCACCCACCCAAATTAGAACGCCACTATTCCAGTGAACCAAAATCCATGGGATCTATTGGCTGAGACTGACGAATCAGGTAATGTCCTCATTAGTAAGCATACAGGTCAACCTCTGTGCCAAGGCGATTATGGTCGGGCAAATTTCCTTCCTGACTTTGATGAAACCCCTACCCCTTGCATTTCGCTCCTCTGCCCAATACAGCCCCCTTCCAAAGTGATCACCAGCTCGCCTTAGCTGCGGTGATCTCTCCTCATTGCCCAAAAAGTTACGCACCGCGGTGGCCCAGTCAGTGGCTCAGCTCCAGCATGGCCTGCCCACCCTCTTCTTCCCCCCAACTTCGCTGAATCTCCCTGCAGTGACATCTCAAAACTATTCAATGATGCTGAAGTTGCTGTTATGAATGTCGCAACGATTGCTTCATTCAACCCCTCAGCCAAAATCAACCGCCACAGTATCTCCCTTTTCACCCAACTTCCTGAAGCCCGCAAAGAAGCTGAAGTTCTCCTCACAGCTTTTGTTGGAAACTTTCCCGTCATTATCTTGATGCGGAAGAGGAAAACTCCTACTACGCTGACCTCAACCCCCACTATGTGGATGCCCCAACGCCCTGGATCTCTTCTCTGATCTGATACTGTAACCAACATCCCATGATTGAGGTGGGTCTTTCTGAAAATCAACCCCCCGACCCCTCCTCACCCTCTGCCATGGTGGGTTAACAGTTTCTGCTTCCCACCTGGTTAGTAGTTTTGTTTTGACGTTTTGAGTGTTGTGTTCAGTACTGTCTGTCCCCTGATCGGCGTACCTCAAATAAATTATTTTGAAAACATTGAATGAGGGTACTCCTTGCCTCTGATGATACGTTTCCTCCAGTCTGACTTTCTGAGAGCCACTGAAAGGGTCTTTATTGCAAGGAAAAACAACAAAGGAGATAGAGGGTCTCCCTGACGCACGCCCCTACACACCTTAAAGGGGTGGGAGAGGACCCCATTGATATTGACAACCGATGAGGCCTTCTCATAAATCGCTTTAAGCAGTCTCAACAAATGCCCCTTGATTCCAACCGTACTTAACATTTCCCAAAGAAACTCATGATTCACCTGATCATACGCCATTTCTTGATCAAGAAACAGTAGCCACCCCCTCTGGTCATACTGTTTACTTTCTCACTCTTCTATCAGGTAAAGCAGCATCAAGTTGTCAGTAATTGAGCGTCCTGGGATAAACCCATTCTGCTCTTTCCCAACATCTGCCACAACCCCCTTTAGTCAATTGGTTAGGATCTTCATTAAGATCTTGTAGTCAACGTTAAGCAGAGAAAAGGCCAATAGTTCCCCATGAGGGAGGGATCGCCCTTCTTATACAACACCACCACTACACTCTTTGAAAAGGCCGGCTTGATTATACCAGATGTTAGGAGTTTGTTGTACTGCTCAGCCAGCATCTCAGACATCTCTTCCCAAAATAACTTGAAGAGCTCCACTTTTCTTTCCTGTAACAATAACATTTACCAAGATTCGATTTGAGCAGATAGATTTTGATAATCACATAGGTGAGATGAGCGAATTTAATAAAACCCAACAAAACTGGGCGAAAGTCATATCAGACAATGGCCAAAAAAGTGCACCCAAAGGCAAAAACGCCCTGGAGGGGGACTGGGAGCCAACGCCGCCATGAAACCCCAAACCCAAACACAACCTGGGTTTGTGGAAATTACAACAAAACAAAACCAATACATGGAGATACAGTACAAGCAGCCCCTATCAAAAGTGGAACATGGGCTCTGACTGATTCTTAGGGGTCAATTACCCAAATCTGTGGGAGAAGGTAGGTGAGGCACAGGCCTCCCTCTTTCCCCACGCAGTATATGTTACCACCCACACCATCTACCGCGGCTGGATTGATATGGGTTTCAAAACTGAAGAGGATGCAGATGCCGCAGCAAAAGTCTGTGTCAAAATTGCCCTCCCCAGGGGCAAACGAATTGTGCGCACCACGCACACCAGATGGAAAAAAGCAAACAAATTGTTCATCTCTTTCAAATTGCTTCCCAGCAACCTCCCCTGTAAGCTTATTAAAGACAAACTCCGATTCAGCCTCCAAAGCTACAGAGAATTAAAACAACTCGAATTACAGCGTTTCCACCTGATGCTGAACCTGTGCACAGGAAAGGCAATCACTGTAATTGACCCAGTCACTGACGTAGCTGAGAATTTAACTAAAATCCCACACACCACGGTTTTCCACCTCCTGGATGGGGGAGTTTCAAAACCTTTCCAAGTCACACCAGATTGCGAACCCCCATCTACAACCACTACACTACACTGGGGCACAAGGAGCATGCATGCCCCATAAAAGAGGGCATCATGGCCCCAGACTTTTGTGACAACGCCATGGATGAAGATGAAGAGTCCTTTGGAAGAATGGTCAACGCCAACCACGCTTTCCTCTTGGGAGAGGATGGACACTACGTCCTCATCAACCCAATCTCACCCAAAATACATAAATAGGTACAGAAGGCCTGCAAGCGGGCAGCGGCCAAGGCTGCATCTCTCGCGACCACCTCCATTGACCTGAGCCAAATCCAGATGGACAAAGAGGAAATTGGCTGAACCAGCCAATCAGAAACTAATTACCAAGCTGGAGCAAAAATGGAGAATGTAATTCAAACCAAACAGTCAGATTGGACAAACCATACAGAAATTTTTCTCAAGCTGACAGAATCACCACATGATCCCAATCAAATAAACCTACTGGGACATTATGAATCCACTATGGATGCGCCAACAGGGCCCAGAGCGCCAAAATCAAACCCCAAAACATTGGGAGCCAACCAGAACACCAACTTGAATCAACCAAAATCACATGCAGAAAATCTTAATATATACCCCAATCAAAACAATATCTGCACAAAATCATCACAAGGTAAGGAGTCAGCATTGGAGCAGACTGTCCCAACCACATGGAGCAAGTCCAAGGCAATGAGTGGGGGACTAGGGCCAGAAGGCCCGCCCAACCACTCCTGAGGCGCCCCGGGCACTTTAGTGGCAATAGGGATGCTAAACATTGCTGAGCCAGGGCTCAAGTGTCCCAAGCCAAAAAACTGGACTTCCTGCGCAAACCCCCGGTAGACATCTTGGCCATCCAAGAGACCCACTGTCTACAGGGGGAAGAGTGATCCTGGGTGCCCAGGGTCTCACCGTCCCAGTCAATATGGATGTCCCACTGTGGGGTGTTAATCTGAAATAATAACAAGAAATTAAAAGTCCTAAAATCCTCATTACACTTAGATGGCTGCATCCTAATCGCAAGGATTGCAAACCAAGGAGATACACTGTCAATAGCCTGTATCTATGCACCGTGCACCACATCTGAATGGAAACAATTGCTCAAATCCCTCCTGACACTCAACCTCCCACCAGACACTACCATGTTATGCAATTTCAACTGTTGGGATGATCCCACCATAGACTGATGGCCCAACCCCAGGGGATACCCACCAGGACACTCTGAGCTTAGCGCGATGAAGGCATCCCTTAGTTTGTATGTTACCCTCCCCCCAGAGCCCCATTCCTCCCCCACATGACCCGCCCCAACATATGTGAGGGTATGCTCATCTCAATGAGCTGCATAGAACACATCTTCATGCTGAAATCCTGTCACCTATTTATATTACTAACTTCGCCAAAAAATTAATTTCTCTGACCATCATCTAGTTTTGGTGCAGTTCACGCCAACCAGGACTCAAATGTGGATGACGCCCTGGAGGAAGATATACCTGGAGAATATTAAATCCCCCAAAAAATCTGAATGGGTCAAGCACAAAGCTTCGAAACCAAAATTCACTACCCTGTTTACATCAGATCCTATCAAAACTTGGGAAAAATTCAAATCTCAACTAATAAACAAGAACCGTTATATTGCTTCATGCAAATACACTGCAGATACTGCCACGATCTGATGCGCCCTGGTGGAACTTGACCACCTTGAACTAAACGCCATAAAAACGGATACAGCCCGAACTGAGGGTGCAAATGGGCGGCAATTTCCGCCCACCTTAATGCCCTCATCCATGAACACCAACACAGATTCAAAGTATTGTGGAAAGGTAAGCACATAAAAGAAGGCGAGACCTGATCGGCGTTCTTCTTCTGCCAATACCACTCAATGAGCCAACCTGCCTCAGTGCACACTGATCTTCAAAGCTGACGGAATCATGGTAACTGGCAAACGAAGGTCAAGGCGGAAATTCACTGCCATTACACTTAACTTTACTGTAACACCCCACCCAACATCAAAAAATAAAAGCCTTTTTACACTCTGCCAGAATACAGAGGGCACCGCTGGACTATAGTATCTTAAACCTGATACCGCAGGAGGAGCTCTGGAATACAGTCCGCGGTGCACCATGTAGGAAATGCTCAGGCCTGATGGGATACCCTACACATTTTACAAAACATACTTTAAACAGATCGCCCCCCTCCTCCTAGTGTCTATGAACCAGTGCTTGCTGGAGACACGTCTCCTCCCAGGAGGCCAGGACTCCTATGTCATTACTCTATTCAAAAAGAGCGACAGACTGGACCTGGCCAACTGGCGCCTGATAGCACTCCCTAATACTGACACTAAACTACTCACAAAAATTCTAGCCACTAGACTGGGAGCAATAGCCTAAAAAGCCATATCACCCAACCAATTTGGTTTTATACCAGGGCGCTCCATCTGGTCTAACATACACTCCGTCGCCAATGTATGCCAATCCAAAGCAATGGGTGCCCTGGTATTCCTTGACCAGGAGAAGGCGTACGACCGCGTTAGCTGGACATACCAAAAAGAATGCCTACATGCTTTCAACCTCCCACCCAGGTTCATCAACTGGGCAATTCTCCTTACGGAATCTGCTTCAATGGCGATATGTGGCCCAGGTTTCCTGACTGACAGGATCACCCCGCGCAGAGGGCTTAAGCAAGGGGACCCCCTCAGCCCGCTACTGTTCAACTTCAGCTTTGACCCACTCCTCCGCGTTGCCAACCCTTGACTCAGGGGCATAACTGCGCCAGGCCAGCCCCCTGTCAAGATACTAGCCTTCGCGGACAACTGTGTAACAGGTATAGCTGACAACAGCGACGCCTGAAAGCTGGAGCGCACCCTAGAGGAAAACTTCATGGTGAGAAGCGCATCACTTAATAAATGGAAAACTGAAATTATCCTCCTTGGCAAGTACACCACCAACTGGACCACATCCCCCACCACACACAACCCAAATCACAAAAACTCGCTCGCCCTACCCTTTGAAATACCCCCCACCACCACCCCTGTCCGCCACCTTAGGATATGGTTGGAAACAGGGGGGTATGCAAGCGAGATGATCAAAAATTAACTGCTACAACGGAAATCCAACATAATTGCCTCCCTCGAGGGTAGATCCCCCAGGTTAATGGGGCGAGTGGCAGTTGTCAACTCGCTCATTCTCCCAATGCTGTGGTTTCTCAGCACATGCGATCCCCTTCTCTCCCACCTTTTAGAATGTCAATCCATGCGCTCATCCAGCGTTGGATGTGGCCTGGATCCCGCCCACCAGTCCAGGTTGAGATGCTGTATGGCCCACGCTCCAGCGGGGGCATGGGCCTAATAGATTTCGAGCACCACGCCAACTGCATCCTGGGCACCTGGATAGGGGAAGTGCTAACTCTGAACCCCCTACAACAGCACTGGTTCAGGGCAGCGAGGACCAACTTTGCGCAGGCACTCAAAATACCCAACCCGCACCATCCTTCCAGCTTACTAACATACCTCTTTAACCACCCAAATGCAATGGGCTCACACTAAACCCCACCCCTCACTTTAAGCGCCTCCTCCGTACCATCTGTTGCATGGGATGGACCAATGCTACCACCGGTACAGTGCAGGAAAGTGGACGAACCAGACCCCGCTTTGCATTACAAAAGCCAGAAGACCACCCCACAGAGAATTTCACATTGACCTCATCCATTGCCAGAGTCGACTACCTAGACGCTTTGGATATCCCCTACAACCTATTAACACAAAAGGCAATATGGAGGATGACGCACCATCCACTCCTTCAGCTGAGGGTAAGGGCCACACCTGGCTCTGCCTAAGAAGAGCCTACAGAATGGCGGACTGCTCCCACTCACTCCACGCAACCTGCGCAGTATGCAGAGGAGAGGGCTCGCTACACCACCGACAAGAAACCTGCCCCCCATCCAAATACATATGGCGAGAAGTCGCACGCCTGTTCAAGATCCAAGATGGCCAGGATTTCTCTATCTCCAAGAGCCTCCTCGCGATGTGAATTTCATCCCCAATCCCATCCACCCTGCGCACCCTACTGATACCCATTGCAATGTGGACGATCCACACTATTGCCTTGGATGCGTTTAAGGGCATGGTCCCTCCCATCCATGTGGTTGTCAATAGGTTCCACGTCCATTTACTGAAGCATTTCCAAGCCTGGCTCTATGCGCATATGAGACCAAGACAGCAGAGACTCATAAATTCATGGTTCCGCTCTGGTTACTTCACACGGACCCCTTCCTCCACACCTGCTCTATAGTGGAGGCAGCCCCCCTGGAATAGAGCACCACTCTCCCCACACCTGGCGATCCCAGCCGGCAACAGGGTAACCTGTGTACCCCAGGGTGCCCAATCATATTTAGTCATCGGTTGTACCCCCCACCATTTCCACACACATATCAGTAATGCCCGTCCCCTGGTCGGCTTACCTCAGTTAAATAAAACTTGAAGAGCTCCAAGATCAACCCATCCTCCCTGGGAGCCTTGCCACTATTTACCTTGCGGATGGCATCAGACAACTCCAATTTGTGGATCTTGCTACATAGGTTAGCTGAGTCTCCTTTGGCAGTACCCCCAGTCCGCTTGAGAGTACTTTAGATGCCTCCAGGTCATTCTCAGAGGGGCCATAAAGGTCCTCTTAGTAGGACTTGGCCACCTCAGCCCTGCGAGCTGCATACTTCACCTCAATACCCCATCACAAAGTGACAAGATCCTTGCTGAAGGTCTAAATGCCCCTACTGCCTTGCGGAGTAGGGCCACATTGCTGTTAGAATCCTAATCCCATATAGAATTCCTTTGTTTGAGGAGATCCACCATGAAGTCTCCAATCAATTTTGCATTCAACTTAGCCTTGGCCGTGTAGGCAGATGCCCCCACGACCATGGCCTGCTTGCAGGTACTCTCGAAGCTCCTCTCCAAGTTTTCATACCTCGAACGACTGGCCCTAGCTGCCTCCCAAAGATTCAATAAGCCATCTTGAGATCAGCCTTCATCCACAGCCATTTTACTGGCGCATCAGGCTTCCCCACAATATGGCTACTCCACCACCTCACCTTCTTCCTCATGATATCCTGAAGTGTACTCCACTTCAGGAGTTCAGGGTTCAGTCTCCAGATCCCTTTCCCTGAAGAAGCAACCTGAGGGTCACAGATCTGCAGTTCCAGGGGCTTGTGATCTGAAGCATCTGGATCATGATTACGAAGGATCAACTTGCAGTGACTCAGGAGAGGCTGAGGCACTGACACAAGGTCAATGCGAGAGAAATGATCCCCCTGGATGTGAGTCCACCCAGTTTTTCCCTCTTCACCACGGCCAGCAATCCACACATCCAGTAGGCCAAGGTCGATTATTAAACTGGCCAACTCGTGGGCTCCAGGATCAGAACTCCAGTTGCCTGAAGCCCCAAACCTGTAATCCCTAAAGCAGACACATTTCATGTCTCCCCCCAGCACTAATGACCCCCCGATGCCTTCCTCCTGGATCCTTAGGCTGACCTTCTTCCAGAAGGTCTTCTGTTCAGATCCAGAATTAGGCACGTATATGCCAATAAACCAAACTTGATTCCTCTCCAAACAGTGACATTACTGACACTGCTCTTCCAGGAACCAATACCCTTTTATCCAACACCTTAACCTTGTCCGCCCGCCAGATCAAGATACCCTTTGGCTTCTCCCCCTCCCTCTTTCCCTCCCTTAGGGGCGAGTCTGAGTTTGGTGACTCACCAAATGAGATTAAAATGATTGTTTCCGATGGAACTGGAAAGCCTAGTCCTATCCCACCACAGGTTTATACTTAGTCTCAATAAGGAAGCCAATATCTATCCCATGTTGTTGCACTTGGAGTTTTAACCTCTACCGCTGCTTGAGTCCATTCAGACCCCGCGCATTAGCATATTCAACCCTGATTGCCTTAGGTTCGAAACCAGTAAGGTTTTGGTGTCAGGATCTGATAGTCCCCATCCTCTTCCACCTCAGCTGGTTTAGCGGGATCACGTTTCTTCCTCCCCTTTCCAGTACTAGACTGGGCCAGGGGTGGATGCTGCTTGGTCACAGCAACCTCCGGAATCTTTCCATTGCCAGGGTCCTCAATAGACCCCTCCTCTTCAGTTGGAGGCATTGGGTTAGAAGGCATTGGCCCACTATTGATAGCAGGCAACACCTCCCTCATTTTCGCCTCTTCCCCTATGGGCCTCGCGCTCTCTGTCACACCCACATCCCTTATGGTTGCCCGCCTCTTATGTGATCAAGTGATGAGGAGAACCCCATCTGTTTGGGAGGCGACCACCTCCATAATGTCCTTTGCAGACTGTGCCAAGGCGCCACACAGCTCGATTTGGATTCTCAACGCTTCCCTTGCCTTCTGGGAGCATTTTGACTCCTTGTTGACCTCCTCATGCTTTTCATCACTCCAGTCACCGCCTCCGGGGTGATGCCAGCCGCATCCTCCTCCCTTGCTTTGGCTGACATCTCAGTCAGCTTCTCCAACGCCTTCTGGAAGCCAACATATCCTTCTCAGAGGACGCCATCACTGACGTCCCCATGCTAGGCCCGCTAGTCTTGGCCACTGCCGCAGGAGGTTGAACCTGAGGACATTTGGCTCCAACATTCCCCTTCGCACCACACAAGAAGCACCTGTCCAGCGATACCATAGGGACACTCTAGGTCCCCACAGTGACTGAACGAGGTAACTTCCCATATGATTTCGAAAGTTCAACCTTCAAAACCCAGTCCCCAGATCCTACAGTGAACTTTTTCAAGCTACCGTCCTTCTGCTTTTGGTTCTCTACCAGCTTGTTCTCATTAAAGGAGATCACTCTGACAAAGCCTTTCAACTGAGACATCATGGCCCCTCTAGTGATCACAGGTGATACATCCCTCATAATGAACCTTATGATATCACTGCCAATGTCAAGACATACAGCCTTCTCTTTCTTTGTGCTCAAACTGGAAGCCAAAACTTGTTCTTTTTGAAGCTTAGACTGGAAGGTCATAAGTTTCAACCCAGAAGCCAAACGTGAAATATGGAGTGAGGCGAACCCACACCTCAATCACCCTGACTATGAGCATCTCCTTAGACCATCCAGTCTTCACTTCCACGGCGTGTACCCCCTTGAGGCTCTCCACCATGCTCTCTGTCAGATCCTTGGATGGGCTGTAGGTCCCCGCTTTGATAAGCTTGGTTCTGACACCAAAATTCATTAGCAGCTGCCGCAGCAAAAGAGACCGAAGCCCCCTGTGCAGCAGAGGCCACCCCCGCTGTTGATTTGTTAACAGAGTTGGTCTCTCCGGTTTGGTTTTGTGACAAAGTTTGCTCTCCCGACCCTTTTTGTGTTGGAAATATTGCAGCCCTTTTGGGTCAGTGTGTCATTTTGGTTCATGAGTGCTCTCGCCTTTCGCTGCACCACTGTAAGCCAACATAAGCTACTGGCTACTATCCAGGTTTCAGGCCAACCTAGAAAACCGCGGTGATTATTATAGACAGGTGAGCCAAAGCTCAGCCAAACAGGATTGCCCCACCCTTGTCGCTGAGACCTGCTTTTGCAGCACCCCACCTCATAGGAAAGTAGTGCGACAGATGATACGCCTGACTCTTGCCTCCACCTTCCAGCCCATATTCCCCCCAAAGGAGAGTGGAAGCACCCGCAAGAAAAGGTTGGGTTACAGTCATTAGCTTCCATCCCACTCCCCATCCAGGCCACTACTGGACCTTTCCAGGGCGCCTCTATGGGTTCTGGTGTTAGCTACTCACCCGTGTTTCCACAAGCTTTCCTCAGTTACGCCATGTGAAGGCCCCAGCTTACCCTACCTAGCTCCCAGTGTCCCACTCTTATCCAATGTTTTTGGGTGAAAATGGCGTTAAAATTTTTGCTTTGTTGATAATTGTTTCCAGAATTTTTCAGCTGCACAGGTTTGGTTATGTGAAAAAATTGCGTTTTTTGATAGTAATATAGATAAATAGGTGATAATAGTATAAAGACTATTATCTGTAGTTGAATATATAAGCCCAGTTGATTAGTGGACTAATGCTGAACTTGTTATGATCATGAAATACTGATTTCTCTTTTACAATTATGGAACCTTTTCCATTGTCAACTGAACAAAATCCACTCTCATATTCAGAGCTTCCCAGATTTAGTTCCCATCACACTTAGTTGGGAGATCTACTTCAAAGGTCTGCTTCTCTTCACGATATCCAATCCCTCCTCTTTATCACACAAAGGAATCAACAACTATTGTACTACAACAACTATAAGCTGAAGTATGAAAGGAACTTATATGTGATATTTTGATCTGCTTTATTAATATAAAAACTTGGGAATTTCTAGGGGAATTTGGCATTCAAGTACTTGGCTGGCGCCTCAGTAAGGAAACGGCAGCCATTGCTAGAAAATTTCCCTTTGATGTCTCTTCTTAAATGGCTTCTGCTTTAGGCTAATGATAGCTCCTTCAGACATCCCAGAGATTAAAAAAAGAAAGGAGCAGGAAAACTTGCCCCTAAAGTTTCTGCTCAATACGGTGAACCAACCACATTTGGCTATCTACCTGCTTAGGTAATGGGACTCTTTACCTATCATAGCAGGTCACGAACAAACTGATCAATTCGCTATTGGCAGGTGGTATCACTCGCCTCTCAACTCCTAAAAAATGATTTCAATCAGTCAGTGATGAAACCTGACTGATCCCAATTGGTACATCTAATAGTTAATCAACGATCAACTATCAGATGACACAATTTAGTTAGCAACCCTGCACAAGGAATCTTAGGCATTTGCTTGCATTGACCCTAGCAGATCCAAACTCAGCGAATTACCCCAAAATCTGCTAGCATTATTAAACCAAAATTAAAATCCACTAATGTCCAATTCATTTGCTAACAGGACTTATCCCCTAGTGAACCAGCAGATTCTCCAACCTAGGAAGCTGGAATAGTTAAAAATCCCAATAAAAAATTAAACTTATTAATGCAGTAATCTCATGCTGACTCTCACCTGAATCTATAGATTTTGATATTCACAAATTGGTTAAGTGCAATCAAATGGATCACCACACTTATATATACTAAAACAACTCTCAAAAATGTCATTTTACCTTTCTACATAAGCCATGTGTCAGAATTTGAGACAATGAGTGAGTTTAAATACCTTTTAATAAAATTGAGGCTTGGCAAGTCAACCCTTGAACCATCGCAAATGGAATCTTGACCTGAAAGCACCAATAAAATTTAATTAGGAAGCATCATGCATATAGATTTGATGGAGACGCCTACAGGTTTCTCGTCCTCACTTCCTGAGCCTCAAGATGCGCGACACCCACCGCTGCAGTCACAAAGATGATGCAGAACATTGAGGGCGTTGAACAGGTGGTTGATCCGGAAGGAAGTGAAATATCCTGATCTACAGGGCCACGAAGTTCCTCAAGGCACCAAGTTCCCACACTCCCTATAGAAATTTACGCTTTTTAACTCAATAAAGTAGTTTATATCTCCTCATCTTGTATTTTTTGACATAACTGCTAGTTTACATCTTTGAGCTCATTTTTGAACTTTGGCATCAGTCAAGAGAACTGTTACGCTGAGAAAAGTGGTGCTCACTACAGGGGGCTCTGAGCTGTCCAAGTGAAAACGTCTATCATGAATAATGAAAAAAATAGAAGTCAAGAAAATCAATCTGTCAATCAGTAGAGAAGCTTCATTTGATGGCTTAACACCTCAGAAGATGCAGTACCACTCATGCAACCTGTGAGCTTAGAGTCTTGGGTCACTTTTCAGTTTTCTCTACCTTCTGTTAACAGTGATTAGTATCAACTTCAAAATAGGAACCTCAATGAAATTATCCAACAATTACTAAATGGCATTTAAATGCGGAGGGCCTTTTAGTTGCTCCTGAGCTTCTTTAGTGCTTCTCACAATGCTATATTTATATATCTCGGCTCTACTTCCAGTAAAAAAATGTCTTTAGGACCAAACACTATCTTAGAATTTCGTCCGTCATACCATACATCACCTCCTACAAGTAGTCAGGTTACATCACCATGAATTCTCTTGACAACTAAAGATTACTAAATCCTTACACTCCCACATTGTCAATTTCTATAAAGCGGCTTCTCCTTTGACCACAACAGTTAGGAAGCCATTCTCAACAACCGTTGGTTAATCAATGAGTCCTGCAACCAACTTGCGGAGTTAGATAGCAAATATCCAGCTACTTTGAGGACCTGCTTTGTCAGAATATACAACTCCTTGAGTCTTCTTGAAATCAACGCTTCAACCAAGTCTAAGCTCTGGTGTAGACTTTCCACCAGCACTACCAGGAGCTATCCTCTTGTGACATCGACTCTGGGAGTGAAGGGCCTGAGGGGCCCAGGGCCAGAAGGTCCCAAAGGTCCTGAAGATCCCCGTGAGCCTCAAGGGCCCTTTGGTCCTGCGTGCCTTTCCTGAGACCCTGACAACTTCTGTAGAAAAAGATGTTTTGATATCCCTCGCCACCTTATGGGATCAAATCCGCAATGTGGCTCAGGGTACAAGCACTCAAATGGATGGAGTCCCTGTTAATCATAAGGTCTCAATTGAGGCCTTGTCAGATGATATGGATAATCTCAGAACCTTCACCAAGCTCAATAATAGTCACATCTCCCATCTTGAGCAAACCTGGTGAGGGTTCAACTAATGCTTTTAAAATTTGAAGATCCGGTTGCTCTAATGTGCCAACATTTAAGAATTAAAGGAGTAGATTGTTCACAAAGCCTCTATTTGCTCACTAAACTGCACCTGAGTTGATATTAAAGAGGATCTCATGGGTTTGAGGTGACGGATGGATTAGCAGGTCCCTCACAACTATGAAGAAACTGAAATTTCTGAGCTGCACCATTCCTGGATTAAAGACTTTACATCCTATAATGACTAACTTTAAGCCTAGTCTTAAGGAGAAGTTCACCCCAGTCAGGAAAGCACCGCCTTCTTTTTATATGCCTATGAGAGTTCCATGGAAGAGGTTACTAACTGATAAAAGGAGAAGCATATTCAATGCTTCCTGAAAAACTCAGGACAACATGACTCTAATTTAGTAGAATAACACACATGGGAGCAGGTATATACCGCCTTAATTCAGAAATTCGGCAGCAATCAAATTCTGGTCATTCAAAAGTATGCATTCATGGGTATTCTGAACATAGGGAAACCCTGTAGAGTTCACCGACAGATTGTATGTCTAAGAACAGCCCTTAATAACCAAAAACTACATTACCTTGAGCTACGCCATAACTACATTCATTTCTGCATTAGGTCTTATCCCGAGGTTCAAATGCATATGATTAGCCAAAAGAATGGTTTTACTGAATAAGTAAATTAGGAAACGCTTAACAAGATACTTACATCGACCCTACATCCCAAGACTACTGCTTTCATTTTCCTCCAACTGTCCTCAAATGCACGTTGCCAAATCCTGAAAAATCCTTTGTCTCAATGTACCTTTTGTGATGGTTTCTGTCACAGCGCCAAAATTTTTTGAAAAAAATTTCTGAGGAGGCGGAAATCCCAGTCAACATGAAGGATGATGCACTTCATAGTGACATCCTTATACTGTCTTAGAAACAGTGACCTCTAAGACTCTGGAGTTATCATGCCAGAAGAAAACGTTTTGGTACCCATTGATAATAGAGAACTTGATACTGCTTACTCTTATTGTGATGAATCTCCTATGTTTTTCACACACCCTCCTCAGTTCAGGAGTTTAAGTATTTGTGTCGCTGTTCAGGTATATAAAATTGTGGTCCATGCCATTTTTTGATAGTAGTTCCCCATAAATATCGTTTCATTTAACTGATGAATCGCATCAAAATTGCTCTGAACTTACTGCGTTAAATGGAATATGGCATAGATGGACCACACTCTAATCGTTCCATTGATCCCTATTCTTCTTTACCTATCTGCTTTGGGAAGATTTCTGTGAATACCCCCACCGTTGCACTAAATAACCTGAGCTATGATCTTCTCCTTGGGACTAAAATCTCTGGGACTACTCTGCAGTGGTGCAATATGATGAAGGATTTTTATATCTGTTAAAACATCAAATCCCCCTTGTTTTCAAGACCTCATTCGATGCCAAAACGGAGGTTAAAGCTTGATCTTGCGTACTAGAGAAAGAAAGCTTAATTGATTGACTCAAGTATTATGTGAGGGGCTCTCGTGTATGTAAGCCCCCACCTGCAGTTGATGGCCATGAAGCCATGCTAATCTATTTACCAAAAATGTCTACTATACCACCAAAATCCCAGGTTATTGTTGACACCCAAGTTCATGTTAACATACCCACTTTTAGCTGCTGGAAATCTGAGATCTAGATAACCATTTGGTCAAGGAGGTCTTAAACTGTCCAAGGACTTTAGATCCTGCTAAACTGGATATGTATTAGTGTTGTTGGTTAACTTACTGAAAAAGTAGGGTAGTGGTCTCAGATACTCCTGCTTTTTATGTTTGCATCCTACCAGTAGAGGCTGTCAATGATGTCCTCAGCTTCAAGAGTTTTTGGGGATTTTGGGTTGGAAATGCCCCCTTCAGTTTCTCTGATCGACACATGTAAAGGAAAGAGCTCACTGGTAAACAACAAAGCCAGGTTAGGTAATAAATTGTGGAAACCTTCAGATCTCTTCTCAACCTCTACCTACAATTTTAAAAAATGATTGAAACTTTACATCATGTGGATACTGGGAAAGATCTAACCATTTGGTCCTGACCTTACCAAAAAAGTAAGTTTGAAGAGCCCAAGTGGCGGTAGAGATCAAGCAACTACTTGAAGCTGATCTTATAGTGCCTTTGTGAAGACCTTGACCTCCCCATCCTGTTAATTCTGAAGAAGAATAGCAGTCATCATGTGGTGATGGACTATCACTGGCTCAATTCCATCAACTATAAAGATTATTATCCCTTAACCTGAATCTATGACTCACTTCACTTGCTTGCCAGGCCGCAATACTTCTTCACGATGGAGCTTGTTAGTAGATATTGGCAAGTGGAGCTCACCCCTGAAGACTGAGCCAAGTGTGTGCTCATAGCCAACGAGGGTCTATTTGACCCCACAAGGATGCCCAGGGCCTTTGCAACGCGTCTGCCACCCTCCAACGCGTCATGGATGAGATCCTAGGAGACAAAGTTATCATACATCCTTGTATAGATATACAATATGACCATCTTCTTGCAAACCTTATTGGTCATGTGGAACAGCTCTGGAAAGTCTTCATTCATCTTAGAAAGGCTTTTATAAACCTAAATCATCAAAGTGCTCTTTCTTCCAATAAGAAATAAAATTCCTTGGACACAAGGCCTTGAAAGATGGTATCCAGCCTATCTAGAAAAGTTGACACCATCAAAATGATTTTGTGTCTGAATAGCCTTAGGAATGTTTAAATATTCCTGGGCAGGGTAGGCTAATACCTTCAGTTCCTTTCTCAGTTTAACCTAGCTGAACCTTATTCTATCTCCTGTAAAAAAAATTTCCTTGTGAGTGGGGGCCTGAACAAGAGCATGCTTTTAATGCGTTGCAGACCGCTCTTTGTACTAAAATCTAACTTTAGTTCACCTAAGCTTTTGATCAACCCTTCTTAATATTCAAGGATGTGAGTGATGTCGCCATTGGGGTCATCCTAGCTTAGCACGATATTAATAATGTCAATAATCCTGTAGCTTACTTTAGAAGACTCTGAGCATGGATGAACGGAACTGTAGCATTACTGAGAGTGGGTGCCTGGCTGTTTTCTTAATCAAGCACTTCCTTCCCTACCTCTATGGCACCCACTTCACCTTCATCACTGACCATTCTTCGCTCTGATGGTACAGCAAATGAAGAACCAAGATTGCAGTTAGACAAATGTGCACTAAGGATGCAGAACTAAAATTTACCATAGTCCATCAAGCAGGAGCGATTCGCCAGAATGCAGATGGGCTCTCTAGGATGCTGGTACTGACTTCTTTGACCCCTGGAGATGATTGACTTTATGATATAAGTAATCATCCAGAATGATGAGATGTGAAAATACCTGAGATCCAAGCTGAGCTCTAAAAATGACATGAGACACTCAGATCAAGAAATGAATTCTGTATAAGAGAGTCAATAAGAAATGCCTCCCATATATCCACAAAAATTTTCAAACTGAATTTATACTTGTTGCAATTCTGATATATCTGGATGACAAGCCCTAAAATGTTACAGCGGAATGCGGAAAA
This sequence comes from Massospora cicadina, assembly GCA_022478985.1. Taxonomy (NCBI): domain Eukaryota; kingdom Fungi; phylum Entomophthoromycota; class Entomophthoromycetes; order Entomophthorales; family Entomophthoraceae; genus Massospora; species Massospora cicadina. The sequence goes on along the minus strand of JAKSZP010007150.1, from coordinate 2,212 downwards.
TCTGCCAAGCCTAATTATGAGATGATTATTTGACCACCTTAGGATGAGGAGATATTGGGTTTAAAAGGTATATTGGTTTGCCTCTGACTTGGGTGATAAAGTAGTGTCAAAAAACAACAAAAATTTAGAGATTGACGTACAATTGATAGTGAGTGGATCTCCTGAATTGAGGCAATTTTAAATATAATACAAAGTAACCTCTGCCTTAATCAATGAGATATGGCGGAACAAATTACTAAAAATTGGTCATTATAAACTGAAGTCGCTGAGATATCAATGATTAGAGTAGATTGGAAGAGTAGGATTGTTAGTAGGTTAGAGTGAGCGGAGCAGGGATAATCCAATGTATATATTAATTTAAATAATAGAGTGTCTTTGGGGCTATTGCTCCACATTACTAAAGTTTTATATGTTGGTTTAAGGATGATGATCGTAATATAATTAGTACTATTGCTCAGTGTGCTTAACCCTGTGAAAACACCCTTTAGCATATCTTCAAAATACCGCCGATTTTATAACAGTGGTGCTCACTACAGGGGGCCCATTGATCAATCATATAAACTGATAAAAACTCTTCAGCCATTGGCCATGGCGCATCAGGCTTGCTTTTCCAAGAGATCATCCCAAAAGCTGCACCAATTGAATATGAAGAACACAAGCTTACCTTGGATACTGTAATCCAAAAGGCAGAAGGAGTTTCTGCAGGAGGTTTGTATTGATAAGCTGTCTTCATTTGATATATTGGGAACATCCATGGTTTCTTCAAGCGATTTGAGTTTGCAACAGAAGGAGCTTCAGATCAGCGTAAAATGATTTTTTAATATCCACCTTGGATGTTAAAAGCACCAACCAAGTTACTTTCTATCTTACAAAAAGTTCCAGTACATACCAGGAAGTGAAGGATACTGTGCTATGGTTGTTTACGTACAGCAAAGATGTCACAGAGGATGGCTAACTTGATCATTAAGTTTCAGCGCAATGAGACCCTCACTGCATTTGCTGATTAATTTATAGCAGAAGCTCAAGTGTTAATTGGGCAGGGACTTTAACCAAATCTGACGTATACATAGCAATGACACCACAGTGAAGCCATACTGAAATCTTTACAATGCCATGGCTCCATATCTAGATACCACGTACCCTTTCCTAATATTTGTTCAAATTTTACACCATCTTTCCGCTACCTTCCCTCCGCCCAACATAGAGTGGAACCCTACCACCTCCGCTGCTGGACTTTCTTATTTAGGGAAATTATCCCACCCTGTACAGCGTCCGTTTAGTAACCCCAGCCTTATTATCACTATGCGCTTCGCTCCCAACTGTATTGCCATCAGCCGTTCAACTATTGGTAGGGCCCTGTTCCCACCGCTCAACCCCAGACCAAATTTTGGTGTGGGACATCTTACTACCATTAAGGACTTCAGTCCTATGGGGTCAATTTTTTCGAATTTGTTTGCTCTAGGGACCTGGCAAGAGATTGCCCCAATTGTCAGGTCCATTATCTACCGCAGGATTAGTACAATTAGGGAATAGTCAGAGTGGAGTAGAGATGGCTTCTCTACTTCTGCCTTTTTGACTCATAACGTCCCACCTGAACCAATCCCCATACATTCAGTGGAATTCCCTCCATATGACGACGCTTTATTGTATCAACAGCTGGTTGGAGGGGTGAATGTACTAACATGAGCGCAAATTAAGGGTATGGCAGAAGAAGGACTATAGGAGCAACCAAAAACTTATGCATGCAAATGTTTGACCAACTTTCTACAGATGAATTGGATCCGTCCACTGATGCACCTCTCTTAAAAGTGCATACGCTGCCCTCCCTGTGGACGCTATTGTTAAAGAGTACCCTAAAGTTGGGGTAGGTATATGAGCTTCCTTGGGAAAAAGAGATCCGTTAAATTTCCACGTACTAAATGCATAAAACTTCTTATTCTGAGTGTACATACTGTGAAATTATTGTAGAAAAATAGAGTCCGCTCTATAGCTGATACAGGCGTTCCATTTAACATAGTGTCCACAAGGTTAGTGTTTGAAGTTGGCACTAAAGCCTGACGTGGAACATAGTATGGTGTATGGGACTGCAGGAACAGAAAGCATGGTCTCTGAAGGAGCATACAGCATGCTATCCTTGCAGTTTGGTTCGATTGTCATTGTAGCCCCAGCCATAGTGCTACCAAATAATAAATATGACCTGTTAATTGGAACC